>JAHZMX010002141.1:0-12315 GCA_027743895.1 Seira musarum | reverse complement strand
CATTGATTTGCGGTTGTCGAAAGCCTTGAAACTGTCTTGTAGGGGATGCTGGAGTGCAGATCGAAGGCGCTGATGGCTCCCACAGGAGAATGTCAGTGCTAATACTACAGTAACAGAAGAAGAGATTAAAGTCAGCATGAGAAAGCTTTTTGGCAGACAATGTCGTATTGCTACGCTCTCTTACCGATTATAAAGCTCTTCGAAGAAATGCTTTGATGGAAAGGCGACTTCTACTGATCTTAAATTAAGAACCACTTTAAATCTTGTCGATTTGCTTGCTTCTTCGGCAAAATCAGCCATTTCTGTTCGATCTCCCGGAATGACGCTTTCCTCAGAAGCTAGAAAATTCGATAGTTTCATGAAAATATATTCAGGAATAATTTCCATTTACATTCTTTTCTTACCGTGCAGTTGATCCTCTTCGACAGTCAATGTTTCGTGTATTACTCTCCTTGAGCTGAAAGGAGAGGCCTCCTTATCCTTTACAGCAGTAAAGAATCCATCAAATTGCTCGTTATCGTCAATAATTTCGGCTTCCCCTACATCCGTCGCACATTTTTTCGGATAGATGGAAACAATACATCTTGGCCAGTCGAAACCTTGCTGACGAAGCGACTCTCCGTCTATTTCCGTGTGCGTCAGAGAGTGCAGTCGCGAATAACATGGGGTCATCTAATTGCGTCTTTTTATAATAAATTCGGGCTTCGTGGCACTGTGTATCGAATTCTAATGTCTCGATGTTTGAATTTAGAACTGTGGTAAAGGAAAGCTCTTTCATTTCAAGGACTAAAGAATCGTTCCTTAGACATCGTCTCCAGTATGGATTTCGGGATATATCGTCGACAGGACGTAGGTCGGGAATAGGAAATCTAGAAAAACGAACAAAGATTAATTATATAGTCTTATCTTCCCCCGAAAGGAATATCAATTTGTACGGCTGATAAATAAAATATTTACCTAAAATTTAATAAAAATTTTGGACACGTCACTTTAATGGACACGAGACTCTGTGATTTGTTCGGATGACCTTGGTCATTCTGCAAGAAACATTCAGTTTTTCTTTTAGTTCAAAATAACTTCATGGTAGAGAACCTTGTTCGATACAAGAACTTTTTCTTACCTCATATCTTAATTGATCGACTTGTGACTCCGTGTAACACGACAATCTCGAATTAATCAACGAATTAATTCTATCCACCACCGAAATATCAACTTCAGTCTGACACTCGCTCACTACAAACTTTAATGCGGTTTTAGACGCCCCCTTATAACTTTTATGTTTAAATTCGATCCTCGCTGATTGAGCAACTCCTTGGTCGAAACTGTTAGGAAACACTAGGACTTCAATGCACTCTGGCGTGGGGGTTCCTCGCAACGGCTTGGAGTCCCTGAGCGATTCAATAATTTCGCAGTATCCGATTCCCACATATCCGGAGAAGATTGATTTGAGGTCAATTAAATTCATGACACCTTCCATTTTCAAGGGAGCAACAATCAAACGATGATGGTTTCTTGAGCAAGCTTCGTTCAATTTTGCTCGGACCTCTTCAACGTCCTTCTTCCCCTTCACTGAGGCACCGAATAACCCAAGTCTGCGAAAGAAAGCGGCAGACACCTCCCTCATTTCAGTTATTGTGGAGGGAAGTGCAGCCTCTGTGGAAGATAAGGTGATGATGTCCTCGTGCAGAATTACAAAGGCGAGGGAGGCAAAGGTTAAACTAATTTTTGTGGTTTGTTGCGTTGCTTGTACAGAACTTGACATAATCATTCCACCTCCCCCAGTTCGCATTCCACTCAGCTCCGTGATGATATCCTCCATAACTGGGGCCTGCGAGTGTACGAGCGGTGGATGATGCAAAACTCTCGGACATTGACTGCTGCATTGAAAGATTCATAGACGTCATCATGGAGGCATTCATGAAATTTGTGCTGGCGGTGGATTGATACATCCCACCGACGCCACCACCCCCAACGGGATTATGGAAAGGAAGGAACTCGTCGTCACTGTCGTCCGCAAATACGGGAGACGACCATCCTCTCTGCTGGGATAGTCCAGTGAAACCAATTAAACCAGGCTTAAGACCTTCTTGCAGTTCCTCTTCGATTCTTTTAAAGTCGAATGTGTCCATTGGCTTCTCCTTGTAAGATTTGCGACGTAACTGTTCATCACTGAAATTAAATTGCATTTTGGCATTGTCATTCGTATTCTTAACTTGCCCCTAATGACCAATTGGCTTTGGCAACAATCAATCAACTTACGCCGAGGACGGTTCCGGATTAACAAATTCCATAATGAGCTCCAAAATAATATGGAATTGGACAGGCGAAATGAAACCAATGAGGGNTGGTTTCTCCTTGTAAGATTTGCGACGTAACTGTTCATCACTGAAATTAAATTGCGTTTTGTTATTGTCATTCTTAATCTTAACTTGCCATTAATGAGCAAATGGTTATGACAAAAATCAATCAACTTACGCCGAGGACGGTTCCGGATTAACAAATTCCATAATGAGCTCCAAAATAATATGGAATTGGACAGGCGAAATGAAACCAATGAGGGATCCGAAATTGCAATCGATCCCAACATGAGGGCCACCAATGGAGTCGTCCTTCTTTACGCTTAATTTTATCTCATGTCTTCCAGCAATCTTTGCTATCATAATTTGATTATCTGGAGCTGTTTTCTCCAAATCATCTACTGCGGAACGGTAATTACTATCTTCGGAATTTGAGAAAGGACTATTTTTGAAGATATCCGTAAAAAGATTCATGCCCTCGATTATAATACGCTTATGGGAAAACGCTGTGTCCATTGAGCCCCCATCGTCTGAACCTCCAGAGCTTTCGTCAGAATAACGCCATCTAAAAATTGAATGACATGCATTATAACACATAATGATGATCCCGAGTATAAACTTCTAACGTTTTCAAAGCTCAATAATAAACGGGAACGCATTTTTATCTAAAAAGAATCCGTTACTACTTTGCGTTGTCAGTTATCATTAGAGCGAGCTTTGAAAAGATGAATAATAGGTTATGAATGTACAATTTAATGTGGAGTTCCATTGCGATCCCAACATCTGACCCGTTTCTACATTTCTCCACTCGTATGGTCGTGTCCCTGAAGCACATTTTGACACGTGAGAGTACTGAGAAGAATAAAAATCAGTTCCATTGCGATCCCAACATCTGACCCGTTTCTACATTTCTCCACTCGTATGGTCGTGTCCCTGAAGCACATTTTGACACGTGAGAGTACTGAGAAGAATAAAAATTTATGTCATGTCATCAATCAAATCAGAGCACTGGCACTGACAAATCCTTATATAGACTAATGGACTTACTTGCATCGATGGTCTGCGCGCAATGCTCCAACCCCGAGAGTGGTTCCTGATTTTGAAAGTCAGGCTCATCACCCCCATCCTCTGCACTTTTAAGACACTCCTCCGCGAGCTGCATACTGCTCGCCATACTAGTCCACATGGAATCCAACATTGAGCTCCCATTTTCAATTCTCTTCTTCGGCTGAATCGTGACATTCAATCCAGTGATCTCAATCTCACAACTGTCACTCATAATAGCTTTCCATGGTATTGACACCGAGATGGTATCCAAATGCCCCTCAATAAACTCCAAGGGTATGGTGTGCTGCTCCGCCAGCTGGTTCAATGCTTGAGCGTCAAGGACCACATCACTCACATTCCCCGTCCCGTTGAGAACGTTAACGTTCAACTGGTCGAGACTGAGCTTTTCCTGGAAATATTGACCCAAGTACCGCTGGAGCAGGTACCTGCACACCCTCTTCTGAATGCTTTCCGTCCAAGAAGGCCACATCGTTTACAAAGTTCAAGGCATGCTTCCCCTCCAAACGCCAAGACCACACCAGACGCCAGGCCAGACAACCAGCCCCACTTTCAAAAAATTATTATTGCACTAATACGACTAGTTTTAGGCCATTAAATCAGTTTAAAATTACAATGTCTTTTGAAGCTGCGTAGTATCTAGAAAATGATTAAGTGCACTTTATATGCTCATTCGCATAAGATCAGTCTTTTTTTTGTAGTAAACATACTTATTCCACTAAAAAACAAAAGACTCAACTCGTCTCAATGTGGATGAGTCCCAGACTCAAGAATACGCAGCGCAGCGTCGTCGTCTTCGTGTGTGTGCGTTCTTCTTCGTGATAAATGAATGATAAGGCTTTAGCTTGGTTTGCGCTTATTGCATGAGGTAAAGATAATCATAATAATCACAATCACAGAGAATCTACACTAAAAACTAATGGTAAATCATGAACATTTTTACTACGTTGTTTCTTTCTTTCTTTTGGTCGAGAGTTGAGGTGCATAGATATTTTTTTTACGTATGCCAAAGCCAAATGCATGATCATGATCTCATCTCTCTTCTCATATGTGCTATGTGCTTTTTTATCAACACAAAAGAAGAGAAAAAAAACACCATCATCATCATCATCATTAAGAGTCAAAAGCACCAGCAACAGCAGCAACAACGAACGCTGAAGCTGAAATATCGTCATATCCTTAGTCAGCTCAAAAGGGTTGAATCAAATTGGAATATAACAGAGTTTTCCCTTGTTTGCGTTTATAGTTTGTGTTGAAGAAAGGGAAACGTTGTTGTTGGCTCATTTTGTTCTGGCTGTTCTGTTATGTTGTGGTTGGGGAATATGATCATCATGATCCTATGATGCGATATGATGCAAAAAGTTTATAACTTCTGCTCACGTAAATTGAACATGCATCCATAAAAACAACAAGTATAAAACAGCTGGGCTATAGTTATGCTCCTACTTATCTTATCAAAGCAAAATTTTGCTTACTGACGGAGTTACCTATTTGGAATTTGGATTTAGATGAGCTTTTTGCAGGAGTTTGCATTTAATTTTGCATGGAAGATCATTTTTGCATGAATTTGGAAATGAATGAGAAATGAGCATAATCCAAGTTAAAGCCAGGAAATACGGTGATGATACGCAGATGCTGAATCTACTACGACGTTTTTTCCTTTGTGTAGCTAAAGCTTTTTAGAGCTTATCAAGCCATGAATTTTTCATTTCGCTTCTTTGACTCTTTAGAGTCCAGTCCAGTAATGATTAGGAAATTGCATCATCTTCATATCAATTTTAAAGCCACGTTAAGTCATGGTTTGTGACCTGAAGGTCTCAATCTCAACATGCCCCATTAACCCATATAATGACGCTTTAGGAAAGCAAAAGATTAACTGCAGCTGATGTAATGGACTTTCACCTTCGTATTCATGAGTAAAAGTTAAAACGTGTTCAATCATAATACTCAACCGTTGAAAGTTGTTAAGTTTGAATCAAAACTCTAACTATAGACTTTCACATTTAAACGTGAGTCGATCCTATTTTTCTCTTTTCTACCTATTCCCCCATCCCAATTTCGTACAAATTAAACTAAATCTCGAGTTCTCTAAATCCCTTCTTAATCATTAAGAGGAATATTAAAGGTTCTGTCAGTCCATGATCATTGGAAGAATGCATTTTTCTCTGAGTAAATAAACAATAAAGTTTTGCTTCTTCATCTGAGAATTACTGTTATTCATTTAACTGCTTTTAAAAACAAAAAAGACAAAAAATGCTTACGTAACAAAACAATTTTTTAAAGATAGTACTTATACTTTTTCTATCAACTAGCACTGCACGGCAATAATTAGCATACCCAACAAATACCATGTGAAATTGAAAGCTATTAATTATACGGGTATAACCTCGGGTTTGAAAAGCCACAATAATGAAGAAAAAATAGGAATCAGTAACAATATTTTTTTCAGAAAAACTTATCGAGAAATGACAAATTTTCATTTCATTATATTAATAGATATTTAACGATACACATGTTCATTCAGATAAATGATTTCTAAAGATGACGAATGACGACTTCACTCCACTGCAGATGGTAAAGTGTGTAGTAGAGCCGCTAAGAACCCAAACAAGACGACTGTGTGAACCGTGGCTTGCTTCGTTTGAAAGATTATTTGATTTGTTGATCATCGAATTTGATATAGAATGAATTGAATCAATTCACAAGTTAATTGAAAACACTAATTTCCGTTTCACTCAACAAGCAAAGAATGTATATTTGTTTGTTTGTGTACTTCACATTTTTTGTTTCGTTTTGTAGTATTGTGTGGAGAGTAGTGGATAGCATAATAATAATGATAATTAATTAATCATTTTTTCACTGTACAATTAAACAGAGCTCGCTGACGGCTTATTGGTTTAAACTTAAAACTGCAAGAGAGAAAAAAAAACACAAGATTAATTAGCGTCATAAACACGTGCAATAAACACAAATCTTATACGTTTTTTGCAAACTGCTGATGACTTACCAGTGATCGCTTCATTAGCAAAATACCTAACGTCCACATCTTGATCTTCTTTCAGTTTATCCAAAACGGGTGTCAGTAAAGCGGTCATCGTACTTTAAATAAACAAATCATCATTATACTTTAGTTCTTGAAATGCAACTTCAGGAAGAAGTTAAAGAAAAGGAATAGCATTTCTCCTCTTTTACCTCCTGTCCAAAACTGGTCCAATTTTCTGTAATGTCTTAGCCACATTGAACCTGACGTTAGCAACTCCATCGGATGCCATTTGTGTGACGGTTGGCAGTAAATGCTTCAGGATGATATCCTGACCGCAGACGTCAGCGAGGACCTAAAGAGAAATTATTTTTTTGTATTTAATCATAATATCGTTTCGCTTTCTCCGATTATCCCGCTTCACCTCACATTCATGTCATTTCTCATTATTAGTGCTTCATTCTTTGCTTAATTCAAGGCTTCGGTAAAAACTATTTGTGAATTATCGTCATCAAAACTGGCATGCATACTGATTTGAGAGTGAGAAAACTTTTCGACACCTTACCTGCTGGATTCCGATAACCTCATTAACGCAGTCTAGATTTGAAATTATGTTCAGCCTAACTTCGGGACATTCGTCCTTCAACTGAGATAAGAAAAGTGGGAGCAAATGCTCAATGGTACTAAGAACACAAATAAAATGTAAAAATTATTATAGATTTTTGTACACTTTTTCTCAAATCCTTTAAATTCGAAACTTTCAACTCACACGACCACCACAAAAGTCAAGATACATATATTATCAACAGAATGACTCACTTGTTCTTTCCGAGAATTGGGCTGAGACCCATGATTACTGAAGCTAATGCCGATTTAACGTGTTGATTGGGATCCGCAACGAGTTCCTTCACACAAGGGAGAATCGAGTTCATTATTACCGATTCCTGAACAGAGGGATCTAGACTTTGACAGAACTCCTTCACTTTGTTCGCCGCTGCGGCTCTGACCTCAGCCTCGCAATCTTTCAAAAGAGACTGAAAAGCTGGTACTAAATCCGTTTTCGTGATTTCCGGTCCAACAGCCTAAAATCCAAAATCACAATTTTAAAGTTCTTTATAAGTTTAATTGAACGATTTTAATCAAAATAAAGGCTCTATCTAAAAGTTTAATTGGGATATTTTTACCTTCTGTAAATCAGTGAATTTGTCAGCGACCATGTAACGAACTCTCCAACTCTTATCCTCTGCACACTGCCTCAAAGTTGGCATCAATAACTGCTCAGTATCATCCTGAGCTAGGAGAGAGGCAATGCTGACGCATGCTTCAACAGCCAAAAGTCTCACGGAATCTTGTTCATCTTGTGCCAAGTTAACAAACATGGGGATAATATCTGATTTCAGATACTCGGGTTCCACGACCTTAGCAAGCTCCCCCAATTTACTGGCGGCGGCTCTACGCACCATGGGGGTGTCATCTTGGCAGAGGCTTCTGAAGTGGCTTCGGAGGTCACCTAAATTCAATTAAATTATTAAAAATCCGCAAAAATTGCAAGTTTAATAAATTCAATCATTGCTGTCGTATCTTACCTCGGATTGTAGTCGATACTCTTGGGTAACAAACAGAAAAAAGACCGCAAGCTGACGTTCTTGAAGTGAACCAGTCACCGGACGCCAGGCGTTTCACCAGGGGTACGAAATGTGCTTCTAAATTCAGCGACAGAATGTTGGGCTGAAATAGTTCTCAGAGAATCTACCGCCTTATCCCTCACAACTGTTTCTTCAACCGTGGCCAACGATTCGAGAGGGGCCTGTGACAAAAATACCATCAATTATCAGTAGAAAACTTGTTTATGAATATTGTTTATTTAATTTTAAAAAAATGCATTGTGTTTGTAACGCACCAAGAGACAGTGCACAAATTCAGGACCTCCAACAAGAGGGGTGAAGTTTCCCAACTGTCTCTGCAAGGGCCAACAAAACTTCATCTTCGTCGTAAATGGTATCTGCCAAGAACGGGATTAATTCCGACCGGGTTCGATCTACTCCTAGGGCTAGGGCGATGGTAGATAACTTCTTAATAGAGTTCAGGCGAAGCTAAATAAACAAAAAAATTCAATAAATACAATTTGCAATTTTACCGTCATTTTTAATATTTGGTTAAACAATTGCTATTTAAATGCATGTATTAAAAGCCGAAACTAAATTGAAAATATTACCTGAACGTCTTCATTTCTCAGCTCATCAATAAGAACTGCAATGGGATAAAGTGACTCATCCCCACAAGTCTCCGTTGTGGCCATTGCGGCAGTCAACTAACAACTTTTACTGTAAAAAAGTAAATCAAAACTACTTAACCTCAAACTTGCAATAAAACCGGAAACAATGCCAATATCAAACACAATTAATCAAATCAGTCGGCCACTGTCAATAAATCAGCTAAAATAATAATAACAAAACTTAAGAGCAAATTAAACCGATCTAATTGTTATTGTTTTGATCTTGGCCTCCTGAACTAAATACAACTTGCGACTTACCACTTACTTTAACGTTTCCCGTTACAAACCGACAAATCTTCGCGAAAAAGTAGACAACACAGCTTTAAAAAAACTGGAAATATTGTCGCACAAACAAAAAAATATCAACAATTTAATCTTTCAATTGAATACACAGTATTTTTTTTAGTGTTGTGGATTTGATTTGATTTGATGATGCACCTCCACTCTTTTTTTAATGGCCTGGCAGCTCTACTTCTTCTTGTACAACTACAGCAATATTACTAGATTACTACTACAGTTCCCTTACTACCCTTTTTTAAAGGGTGTCCGTTGAGTTGAGTTGGTTCAAAAAGAACTAAAAGAGGAGCAGGAGGAATTGAATTTTGAGTTTTTTCAAGAAAATCAATGACCTCGCCTATACTATACAGTAACGTAACACATCAGTAAAGGAAGAGGTAAGGGAAAGCCGTGTAATGTATTTTTGAAAAAGAATTATTATTTGAGCTGAGCAATAAATGCTTTTGCCGTAATCCTAAAGTAACCACTGCTATGACTATATATATGCATAATGTATATATGAAGAAGAAGGAAGGAGAAAAGGGAAAATGTATGTATGTATACCTACTTTAATACGTTAGACGCAATACACAATACACATTCGCTCGCTCACGACGACTCACGCTCCGGTTAGCTAAATAATGATTCCTATTCCTACCCGTGTTTCGCAATTATGTCCCACGTAACATGGAGCTGATATGCTTCGTTGGTGGTGCCCGTTTTTAGTGTGCCAGTGCCATTCACCAAAAAATATATTTGCACCGCAAAGCTTTGAATAAGAGACACTCTCGAAAGTGGAATTTATCAATGACTGTTTAATTCAATTATGATTCTCACCTGAAGAATGAATTGAAGATTCACGGAATTTGCCTAATTTACTTTACGTAAAGGGCAACATAAGAGGTTCAAATAGAAAAATACCAATACACACAAACACGTAGCAAGAAGAAGAGAAGCGAGCAGGATGTGGTGTTTGGTTATATGTATGACTGCCAATGCAATGGTTCTTCTTTTCAGACGGTCGCGATCCCAAAATTGGGGCATGTTGCGACTTTGAATGAAAGTGCCAGCCAAGCAGTAAAGATAAGGACTCGGAGAAAGTTCTGACGCGAAGTAAAAGTTATCTTTGATCGTCTCATTCAGGTTTTGCCTTGCACCATCATCATCTTGGTTTACATAATATGTTTTCATGAATTTATGATGCCCATGTTTGGTTTTGATGAATGGGGTTTTATATTTGGATTAAAATGATAAGGGAAAACGCGTCTGCAAAAAATCTACTTTGCGAATATCAAGACGTCCCCAAGTGGTCATGGTCAGCTGAAATACAAGTTGCACCTGCCCAACAAAATGTTTTTATATTACGTATGGCCTTGGTGAAGATGCTGATGAAATGAAATAAATGAAGACGAGCACGTTGCATTTGTTGCCTCATTTCCAGCCCAGTGCTCGTCTCCTCTCCTCTTCCTTATCATCGTCATCAAAACAAACAAAAATGTAAAATCTCATCAAACCAAATAAAAAAAATCATGCACCATACACGAGGTTAGTCAATAGTCAATTACGACTATAGTACGACTTAATTAAATAGAAAAAAATACAACAGGTGCCGTGCTTTAATTACAGACCTGCTGAAGTTCATGACAATTTTGATAACCCTTAAATAATTTAATTTGTTCACCGTACCTTCTTTCTTACTTTTGGTGTAAGTTATATTGGAAAATAAAAAAAAGATGAACATGATTTTAAATTAAAATATATGAAAGATCGGAAAATAATGATAATGATCTTGAATGATGACCCTAGAGATTTGCCTGGGTTTGCCACAGGAGAAAGTATTTTTTTTTCAAAGAAGGCCTATAGCCCAGCATGAACTCTTGCCGTCGCGCTTTGTTTCAATCAACATCTCTGAAACAAAGTTCTTCGCGACGACTTTTCTCTAAATCACCGGTCGTTGAAAGCCCAAATCAAGTGAAAGAAGCCCGTGTGATTATCTGTGGTTCTGGAATAGTTGGTAACTCGGTGGCATATCACCTAGTTCAAAATGGATGGACGGATGTCGTTGTTCTCGAGCAAGAGGGGAGGATTGGTGCCGGTACAAGTAGTTTTGGTTCAGTGAACCTTGGCCTTGTTGAAACCCGTTGAGGAGCAGAAAATTATTACGAAAAGTATAGCTCTTTATAAGAAACTCCAGTCGGAGGGTCATGATATTGGGCTGGACGAATGTGGGAGTTTGTACCTTGCTCAGAACAGGGAGCGGATGATCCTGTTCAAAAGAAGAGTGGCGTTAAATCAGCCGCAGGGACTTCCTTGCAAAGTGTGTGATTTAATTAAAAATTCTAAGAACAATTGAGAAAAAGCAAAAATTGAAAATTGCTTGAATGTTTAATTAGCTCTTAGGCCCAAATGAATTGGCTGAGTATCATCCCCTCCTCTATACCGCTGATCTCCAAGGAGGAGTATTTGTAGAGAAAGATGCCGTCGCTGATCCAGCGCTTGTCTGTGATACATTGGCAGAACTAGCGGCCGCTGGAGGAGCGAAATATATCAAGGGGATCAAGTACAATAACCTGGTCACCGAAAATGGAAGGGTTGCTGCAGTCGAAACTTCACAAGGACTGATAAAATGTCAGTTTTTTGTGAACTGTTCAGGAATGGTAAAGCATTATTTTTTATAATATCTTTTTTAGAACAAAGAGAGAAAAGCTTTCTTATGCAAATGATATTTTAAATGAAAATCCCCAAACCTACGGCGTAAAGAATAAGCGTATTTTGCAATTCTATTCGACTAACAAATGTAAATGTCAAAGATTCATGAACTTCCCATTTATGTTTAGTGGGCTTGGGATCTTGGTCAACGCTCAAATCCCAGGGTCCGAATTCCTGTTCACGCTGCAGAACATTTATATTTGCAAACATATCCCGTGAGCAAAAAGCTCCCCTCGACATTACCCACCATTCGAGATTATGACTCAAACACGTACATCCGAAAAATGAAGGATAACTCCTTCCTCATGGGTGGCTTCGAGAAGTGGGCAAAGCCGATTTTTACGAATGGAGTGCCTGATAATTGGAGGGAGCAGTGTCTTCAACCAGATTGGGATCATTTTGCCCCACAGTAAAACTAATTCCTGTTCATTATTCTTGCAATTTGGGACATTGAATTGAAATAAATTTGTTTGCTTTCAGCCTAGACAGTTGTCTTCGACGCATGCCCTCTTTAAAAGAATGTCAATTACATTCTCTTCTAAACGCACCTGATAATTTCACTCCCGACGGGAAATGGATTCTCGGTGAAACCCCCGAGATCGATAATTACTTCGTCGCTGCAGGAATGAATGGAAATTCTCTGCAAGGTGCCGGAGGCATAGGTCACTCCCTCGCCCACTGGATCATAGAGGGAGAGCCAGATATTCCCTTGT
>JAHZMX010002140.1:0-51380 GCA_027743895.1 Seira musarum | reverse complement strand
ATTGCTTTCCTCGTTAAAGTCGAGAAAAGGCGAAGGACTCCGATTAAAAGGCAGTGTGCGCCATCTAACAGTAAGAACTGCAACAACATTACCCAGCAAGAGTATAACTTGAAGTAATGCACTGCTTGAAACGTCAGAGGCCGGGCGCGTTTTTGGCTGAACAAAACCTCTATTTCCTTATAGAAGAGATGTGTGTGGTCGACATTACGATGAACCTACTTTTGCATGCATTGTAGGTTAATGCAGTCTTGCAGTGGGAAAAGCAAATTTCGCATGTTCTATAATTATGGATTTTTAAACTAGGGACAGTAAATGAGAACATACTTTTGCTGAAACTTTGAGGACTTATCATTTCTTCAAATCAAAAAGGTAAATCCATATCTTAACTTCCATGAAACTGCATTTTAATAAAACAGTGTACTAGGTACAAACTTCAATTATAGCATACATATTATGCAGATTGGGACTTGGAATAATCCTTTTTACTTATAATCGTCTTATGAAAAATTTCCATTTGTAGAGGCAGACATGGAATTCTTCATGAAAGAATTTAACATGTTAAGAAGTCTATAGTACCATTATCCATGAAGCTGTGCTGTGCTTTCACGATGCATTTCTTACTCCGTTTCTTCCAGCTTAATAATAATCATAAGAGCAGTTGAACAGAAATGATGGGAGTCAAAATCGAATCTCACAATTAGTCCCAGACTGATTGTGAGAACGAAATTAATAGCACCCCTTACATTTTTGTCGTATCTTTCAATTGTCTACAGAAGCATGAATAATGCTGTCGAATGCGACGATGAACAAACAGTTTGTAAATTCGTTGATCTACTACCCTTCCTGCAGACTGTGAGAAAGTCAATGGTCCATGTACCAGCCTCATTTTTGTTATCCCTTTGATTTTAAGTGAGCTGTAAGTTTAAAGCACGCATTACTATTCCGCCTCCATCTGAAAATCATTGTTTGAACGAAACGTTATCTGCCCCGTTCCAAACAAAAAAAACTTATCTTTCGTGTCTTTTGTAAAATCCCCTTTTAAGTATTCAAATCAGGATGGAGAAGAAAGAGTGGGTTAAAGTTAAAACCTTGCAGCTTCCTACCAAGAACAAGTAGAACACTATGAATACTCATTCATAATGCATTCGTTTGCGCTGGCTATGACCTCCCTCTGTGAGCTGCGGAAAATTCGAAGGCTTTTTTATGTTGGAATGATTATGTTATATTAATACGGGATCGTAAAAAAGCGTTAAAACGAACTCTTTTCATGGCTATAAACAACCCGTTTCATGATATTTTAATGTTCTCGTAAAGTGAAGATTTTTTTGGTGTTGTTGAATAGTCGAATTGAAGAGATAAATTATTGCAATTCGCTGTATGAAGAAGAGACAGGACGACGCAAGACCTTGAAGAATTCACTTACAAATGACGTCTCGACGAGACATTAGTATGCGATTCAAAGTCTGTATATTTAAGAATGATGATGAGGAATGAAAAGAGAAAGAAAAACAAACGTCGTTTTCTCAAGAAAAAATGCGAAAATTAAAGTGTCATTGTTTGTGCTCTAGTCGATTGATTAAATATTTATGGAATTTGTAAGGAATTCAAATGAACTTGGAAGAAAAAACACAGCTTTTGTTCCTTTTGAAATCCAAATAAAATTTTACATCAATCAAAGTAGAAGATTAAAATCCAAATATAAACATTTTTTGTTTTAAAAAGTTTTAGGTTTAATCAAATGAAATTCTTCAAAGAACTCGCCTTGGTAGTATTGCTTACAGACTTGACGGCAAGGATGATCTTCTGGGGCGGAATAAGACTCTAAAAGAGTGACATCCGCCCAACTTGCAAAAAATTCCTGAATGTCTTTCTCATCAACACATCTTGGTGGCCCGCCGTAAACTGACTTGTCGAACTTGACAGATTGTAGGAGGTAGCGGAAATCGTGCTTATTCTTTCCTCCGTATGCGACAGCACGCTTCATCATGTCTAAATAGGCTGAGCGAAAAGAGTAGTCTGGCGCAATAAAAGCTGCTCGATCCCAGATACAGTCGAACGGTCCATATTCCTCAATGGGACACTTGAAAAGGTCGCCACAGTAGATTTTAAGCTTCTCATCTGAAGTATGATAAAGGGATCGAGAGGCATCGTAAACAAGGTTGAGATTATTTTCTTTAATGAATTCCTGGATCACTGAATCCACTCCCTCCACTCCAAATACTTCGAAGCCCAAATTGAGTAGGAATGGAATATCTTTTGTTTTCCCACAAAGAGGTAAAAAGAATTTCAATTTTTCTCTGTGTAGGTCCAACTCTTGGGATTGTTGTGTGAGCAAAGAAAGATATTTCAGGAGGTGTGGGTGGACTTCATCAATATGCCATTCAAAGCAGCGAGTCTTGTAGCGATTTGCCCAATACGCTAGATTTTGCTCTTGCTGAGTTTCTGCATCCACCGACATCACATCTAAAATTATGAAAATTTCTAATAAAAAATGGCAAAATAAAATAAAATAAATAATTTAAACAAACTACTTGTCAACTCACCGTTCCCATTGAGTTGAGCAGTCATGATAAGAAACAATGAAATTGGAATTTTGTCAAATATTTCGTATAAATCAATTTAAGAACTGAACCAAACAGCACTGACAACCAAGTGGATATGAGTCAATGAAATATGGCCAAATCATGATAGGCAAGCTTGTAGACTATTTTTATATCTTCTTGCTTCGACTTATGAAATATTTTTAACGCATCCTCACGTGCCTCGACATGAAAAACTCGATTGAGAAAATATGTACATACAGAGTTACAGACAGTTGGACCGTCCAATCAAATGCATAACATGGACAAGATTTGACAAGTCGAAAGGCTAAAAACTGAGCGATGTAACGAGTTTTGTCCTTTATGGCCCCGATAAAAATACAAGCTGAGTGAAGAATGAATGCTAAAGATTAAGAAAATTATGTGATGCGATGACGTTTTTAATGGGTTCGGTTAAGCATATTGTAACAGTGTGGATACTGTGGATGATTCTGTATTGATTGCTGGATCAGAAAATGTAACTAGAAAACTATACGATGGTGGTAAGTGGGCACAGCCCAAATGATAAAAACCAAGTTAGATTCAGAATAGGTATCACTTTTCGTGTCATCGAAAGCTCATTTCTTCGGTAGGACAAAATACTCAGCCATTTTACATCGCTACCATCTTTAAGAACCAAAGAACCGATACAATTGAAAACACCTAAAAGATCTGCCCAACAACATTGAAAAATATTTTTATTTTCTTCCTGAATCTTTCATGCCGTAGTTTTCTTATCCCATGTAAAGCACACAAGGGAAAGAACGATCTTGCACTTTTAGTACTTGGCTTGCCACCACCAGAAAACCACTTCCGACACCACCGCAAATGTCATAGTATCTCAACATTCCATTTACTACTATACAGTTCGACACCATCACTTTTTTAAAAATCAACCCACCAGCTTTATTCCAGCTTTTAGGCATTTCAAGTGCCACTTGAGAAAATTCTGAGACAGCTTCTTTTACTTGGCTTCTTCTATTCGGCTGGGGATAGAATGCGGTTTTGAGAAATGCGGTTTTGATGGCATGAAAACTTCACCTGTGAGAATGTAAGTCTACTAATCCTCATGACAGTCAAAGTTTGGTTTGGCTTCTTTTAAACGCTAAATAAAAACTACAATGCATACGGAACAAGATGATAGAAAAGGGAAGGGAATCGTTCTTATATCGTGTTCGTCCGACGATGATCCCTATCTCTATTATATATCCAAAGGTGGTTTTGAGGAGAGAAAGACGACTCCAAGTAAACTAGACATGATCTCTCTCGTGACTCAAGCTTTCTGTGAACAAGCTCCGGAGATTATTGGATTACATCACAATAATAGCATTCAACTTGGAAAAATAGAAAGTAATAGCGATGCATTGCATGTGTCTACCCCTTTTTAGTTTAAACCACTCTTCCTCCTTTTTACACACACACACACAGCTTCCTCTTTTCAATGCGAATGTTTTCTTTAGAGTTTTTAAGGAAAAGGAGGTACTAACCGTAACACATTTATTTTGACTGAAGAAAGTGAGATTCGTGCATGTCATGTCGTCAAAATATTAAGGCTAATGGGATAAGAAAAGGAACATATAAACTTTTTCAAACGTAGTAGGATAAATGGGTGGGATAGGCTAGAAAATTGTGGCGAAGAAGTGGCAAAGAAAATCAAATCAGCATACAATTTAAATGTCAAAGGGTTTGCAGAAAAGACGGAAGCCTGCTTCCTTGCTTTCCGCTTTGAAGAAGTACACACTTTCTCAGAAAGAAAAATTGTGCTCATATATGAAGTTTGTTGGATTAGACAGTGAAAAACACTTATTCAATCTTTCTCATTTTGCCCCACTCTGACTTTCTCTTACCGAGTATCGGAGACGTTTGTATTGCTCATCGTAGACCATAAAATCCTAGAAATGTTTGGAATTGTAGGAGGAATGCAATTGCTAATTTTATTAGTTTTTCTAAGAAATTCAAATCAATCATAACTCTATCCATCCGAGATGTCGCACTCCCAGAACAAATTCCATGAATTGTTAATCATTATCAATTGGATAAATTTGGTTTGGCACAATTTGTTTACTAACGTTCTTGAAATGGGAGAGTCATACATAACAAAAGAGATACCTATTTCTTCTTCATCTTCATATATCAAATGTGTTTTGCAAAACAAGCGAGAAGAATGAGAAAAGCTCATTCAAAGATTTTGTTTGCTGACACGGACACGACAAGGGAGGAAAGAAAAGAAATGGACTGGAATTTTTGCAATAAATTATGCTACGAATGGGATGACTGTCCTTAGACTTAATGTAGTTTATAACGTCTTAACGCGTTTGCTCGTCTCAAGTCTCAACTTTGTTTGTTTACGAAAAGAAATACAATTCTCTCTGGCGCATTTGTTATCATTTCTCTGCAATCTGATTTATTGCCGGCGTCAGAAATTTCATCAAGTTCAATAATCTCTAGCTTTTGACAATCGACAAAGAATTGTTTTGCTGACACGGACACGACAAGGGAGGAAAGAAAAGAAATGGACTGGAATTTTTGCAATAAATTATGCTACGAATGGGATGACTGTCCTTAGACTTAATGTAGTTTATAACGTCTTGGCGCGTTTGCTCGTCACAAGCCTCAACTTTGTTTGTTTACGAAAAGAAACACAATTCTCTCTGGCGCATTTGTTATCATTTCTCTGCAATCTGATTTATTGCCGGCGTCAGAAATTTCATCAAGTTCAAGAATCTCTAGCTTTTGACAATCGACAAAGAATTGTTCATGTAACTCGTAACTGTCTAATGCAATTGGCAATTACGTTCGGAACAATTTAAACATGTCCCAGTTGTTTTTGTTTGTTGAATATGAATTTCAGAATTATTTACTCTTAAACCGCTCTGGGAAAGCCACTATTGATGTGGTAAATATGGATAATACGCCTACATATCTCCACATCAGATTGATCTTCGTTCATATTTATGCAATTCATTCTCATTCCACAAAGATTGGTTAAGGTTGTACGAGCCATTCATCCAGCCACAAGAAATGTACTAGTAGGTAAGGTATCATCAAATTTTTAACGGTATATGTTCATTTCATTCAGAGCTGTTTGGTCGATTTCTCTGTGGGGCAATAAGAGATGAAAAGAATGGATGCAGAGAGCTGAAAATTTTATTATTTGTCATTGGAAAGCAACGCAATAAAGTGCACTGCAATCACTTTACATCTTTAGGCATTAATTTATTGTCGCTGAAAGGTCGACTAAATAATTTATTCCCAATGTGTACACACGAAAACAACAAAACAGATGAATTTCCATTGAAGCTTTTCATTTATATTCAATTGATGCGGATGTTTAGCAAGCATACCGAGATTTTGCGGTGAGCTGAGCTCTGCTGCGTCGATTTCATCATGCTACATATATCCGTTAAAATGTTTCGAATGTCAAGCCCTAACCTAGAAGTTGGGTAACCTAACCCACAGATACATTTCTGATACATAAAAATATATTGTGCAACAAAAATTCTAAGTGTATTTGAATGTCTGTTTGAAAAGAAGGACTTGATTTTACTTTTTTTCTAGAATCTATTCTGCTTATTGTTTTTATGAGAAACAAATCAATTCGCTTTTAGCAGAAGTGGGTGTATGCTTGAACAGCTTACAATACAAATATAATCGCAATATACTAACTTTGATCCATTTGTCAGTTTCCTGTGAAGACAGAACAGACTATCGTCGAGACTTAATGAGTGGGTTTTCAAATATTGCCCGCCCTTATTTCATGCCATCTCAATTCATTTGTCATAATTAAAAGTAAAGTGATAGCTAGGGGCTTTTCATTCTAAATGAATGCCTCTTTCCCTAGCGGACTGCATTGATTTGTAAAGGAAACACGTCATAATTTACTACCATCATGTTGATTTTTTTACTCCATCCAACCTCACGAAATTAATTAGTCATGGAAACTTCTACTGCTTTCTCTTGACCTTCCGGGAGAAAAACTTTTCCCCAGCTCCCTTGTGTAAACTGCGTCCTTGTCCCAGTCTCAATGAGGGTCATAAAAGCGATGCGATGGCGATATGCATTATTAACTTTCTGATGCAACAATGTTAATACACGAACATTATGTCGGAGACTAGCAATATTAATATCCTGGGATAAAACGATTAAAAGCATTTTAGTCATCATCATGTGACCTGTATATGAACACTATATCAAGCAAAGTTTTGTGTCATCACTCATGCTCTCAGCCAGCCACTAATGACTTTCCCATAAAACAAGTGAACCTTTTTTTTCATGAAACTGTAGTTTTTTGTTATTAGACAAAATTTTGTTTGAAGTACATTCACGAACTTTTAATGATAACAAACATACAAAAAAAAATTTGGGAGGTTCAAATACACTTCATACTTAATTACCACATGCATTTTTATGCAGTTTTCTGTGCCGTTGTTGTTTCCAAACATATTTCATAGAACTCATTTGGGCATAATTAAGACCAACTAAAGGAATTGGGGACCTTGTTTATTTGTTTTGTAGTTTTACTTGAGGAAAACAAGTTTGCATTAAATGATGTCTACGTCTCTCCAGCATAGCAGCGTGTTAAAAATCTCGCGGGATGTTTCCTACTTTGCTTATCTTTAATGTAGTAGGTGTTCCCATCTTTGTTTTACATTAGAACCGCAGCTTCCGTCCATGTCATGACATGATCAAACTAAAGATAAAGTAAAGTTTAGTTAATTGTTAGTTAGCTAATGGCCATACTTTCTATTTACCAAAACTCTATAGCGAATGCTTTTGTTACCCCAGAGAAATTACTGGAACTTGAAAATTGGTGATGCGAATAAAACTCGTGGTGAAAGCATGTGCTCATGTAGAAGCATAATAATAATTTGAGATGTGCAGACTTTTCCTCCTACACAATTCTGTTTTGTTTCTCTGTTTCAGGATGAGAAGAATCAAGTGCTCACAACAAACGTGTGGCTGGATCAGGTAAGTCGTTGTTACCTCATTATCAAATACCATAAACTCATTCGCACCACAAGAAATACTTTCAAACTGGCCCTTCAACGTTTGCAAGTTTTGAAAACAAGGAAATGGTCTGAAATGGAAATGTGATATTGATCTATTGATCCCCACGGTAAATGATATGATACGGATCGTTATTCAGCCACATCAAAATAATAGAGGCGGTAGTCAATGAAAAGAAAATGAAGCTTTGAAAATGTGCAACATAACACGGAATGGACTGCGAAAAAGAAAAACAATGCGAGACAAGACTAGACAATAGAATGAAGCATCTTTGGATTTTTAAAGGATATTGTCGATTTAATGCCTGTGGGAAAATCTGCCCTTTAGAACAGGGAGAAAACTATTTGTGATGGGTATTATGAAAATGACTTCATCTGCTTGTGATATAGATGCCGATCCATCTTTTACAGCTGTCAGCTCACACGTTCTCGAGAGAAAATAATTTTTTGGGTGATAATATAATAAAATAATATGTCTTCCAAAAATGGAGGCGCATTCTTTTGCAACATTGGCACATTCAAGGAAAGAGAAGAACGCAGCGCAGTTTTAAAACTACTGGGAAGACTGGGAAGAGTGAATAGATGCATATTAGGTATTTAGTTTGAACTATGTAGTGTATTGAGTTTAGATTGCTGAAGAATTAGCATTTTTTTAAAGTCTTATATATAGCACTATGCAATTTCTGTAATGTGTTTTGTTGCGGAGCAGGTGTTGATGTTGTAGGAAATATCATTCATTTGCATAATAATAGCGAATACAGAGAAAACGATATTGTTTACTTTAGATTCTGTTGCAATAATAAAAATCATGAAACCGTTTTCAGCTTTATGTCGTTGTATTTTTTGGGAAGTAGGAGCAGTCGAGCTCCATAGATTATGAAAAAAACTATCACATTGCGATTCCTAGTACGGACCACCAATGGCGTTGAGTATGGTAACCTAGTTGCGACTCATAATTCAGGAGAGGAGAGGAGGCTCACAAAGGTTGCACAAAAAATGCTTTTCTGTTGTGCTTTGAAAATAAGGAAAAGAAATTCATTTCACGTAGGTGTGTTTAGTTTACTCATTTCAATTGACTGAGGTTCTGCTCTGACAGTTGTAGGTAAGCTTGCTTCGGATCAAATTTACTCAAGTTTTCGTGGATGCGATGAAATGAGCACGCGAAAAGATTGACTTTGCGTCCTTCATTCTTCTTGGATGTATGGATATTTCTTTTTATAAATGTCTGCATTCTGTATATGAAATAGGAGAAAGCAGTTTCAGTTTCTCTAGCCTGGCAGGCTTCGCACGTTCCATTTGCTTAGTCGAGTAAAGAAATGACATGTCGTTTGTTTGCCTCAATCATGTCTCATTGGAATTGAACGCGCTTGATGTGGCTGAAAAGATGGATTGCATTGAACTTTTTGATGAAAGTTGGTTTCATGCACGTGATCGCCCTTTTGATTGATCATAACAAGCCCCTGAATTGGATTTGATTTTGAAAATAACATTTAATGTAATGGAAGTTAGGGTAGCAAGGAGGCTTGGTAGGTTAAGGAGGTTTACCTCGGTTCACGCATTATCTGACTCCCTTCCATTAACTTAATGAGCACTGCAATTGCAGACATAGGAAAGTCTTAAACTTTCTCATTTCTCCCTCTCTACTCTTCTGAAAATTATGATTACTGAAAAAACGTGGCTTCGTCATTTTTGTGACTACGTAGATCGTTAATTACTTATCCCAGTAAAATTGAATAAATTTTAAATACAGTTGAATTACAAGTTCCGCTGCCAAAATAAAAGTAGAATTGCGTTTCATCATGAGAATTGCGTTTCACTTCGTCCCTTTTCACGATAAAATGATAAATTCGTACGGCAGAAATAAATAACCTAAAATTTTAATTGTCATGGAAAAATCTGTGAAGAATGCAGGGGGAATAAAGAAAGCATGCTTTTGTTTCTGAGTTCAGATCCCAATTGAGACGCTTGGCAGCCCGTAAATCCAATTTGTCATAAAATCCGTTGCAAAGAACTGTACAATAAGAGCTACATAAAAATGTACAGTTATTGTACAAGTTTCAAACATGTACATTGAAAGAACATATTATTAGTAATTCCCTTGTAGCATCAAAAGCAATGTTGCATCAAACAAGAAAATTGATTGAAGAAAAAGCATTGATTGCACTCCCCAATGATAAAATTAGAAGAGTAAATGAAGTAAGTGCTAATCCTTTTCTTCATTTTACAGGAATGGAGTACACAATAAAATACATGAAAATTAAGCTGTACAAAGTATTCTCATATGTGATATCTAGCAAGGCACGGTCGTAGCACCATTCATCACATAATTGATTTGTACGATATTAATTTATTTTGAGTATTTGAAATTTCACGGTTTTATTCGGTACATAAATCTTTGGACGCAGTGACTTGAGTGTTTTCCAATTGAATGTCACAAAGATACTGAGACAGACTTGTTTACTTCAGCTAACATAAGGCTAATCTAAAGTGAGCCACTTTTTACATATACATTTAGTGACCATAGGCTTTTCATATAATGCAGAGAGACAAAGACTAGTTCTCACCAGGTAAGATTATTACGCGTCCCATTCCAATTAATTTTTCATGACACTTTTACCCTTTTTACTCCTTTGCCCCCCACTCCCCTCCCCTCTACTGCCTCCATAGCTTTCTTCTTGAGGTCTGAGTGGTATTAGTGCTACAGAAAACACGAGAGTGAATAATGGATATGAGGGGTTTGGGTATATGAAATGTTTTGGCGATTTTTTTGATTAATTAATTAATTGATTTAATTAAAAATTAACAGGAATGGAACGACGAGCTACTTAGGTGGGATCCAAAGGATTTTGGGGGCCTGGAGGAGATACGACTTCCTTGTGACAAAATTTGGTTGCCTGACGTGGTCTTATACAATAAGTATTACGAGTATAATTTTCGAGTGTTTTTGCTTGGATGAAAGAATAAATGACGGTCGTATAGAAAAAGATGATATAGATAGCACATCTAAATAGATCGCTGTGTTGGTGGCTAGAATCTCCGCTGTAGTTTCACATGCATTTTACCAATAATCATATGCTAAAAAGTATTCAATCTGTCGATAAAATGCCACCTCATTAGTCAAAATTAGAAGTATTTAGTATGTGTAAGTACTATATAGAACATAGAACAGTGAGTTAGGAAATGCCTTGGCCAATCATTTACTCTTTCCTCTCAAGATTTATGTTTGTTTTGCGTGTCCGCTTCTTTATATTTCAGTTTCATCAATCTAACCTTCCTTTTATAGTCGTAAATAAGTATGTAAAGTATATACCGGAACACCGATTTAAAAAGTCATTCAAGTTTCAATTACTGCTGAATAAGTATAATATAAAAGTTTAAGATGTGACCAAACTTTCTTAAGTTACTTTTTATTACCCGCAATATGCCACTGATTGAGAAATTTTGCGGCAAATAAGGAATTTCAAATTGAATTTTACCACAAGAGAGAACTACGGGACAGTGAAAATACTTAAGTAACTTTCCCTCGTAAATCCTTTGCCCAGCAAGCAGTTTTTCTTGAGAAATATCGGTGTTCCTAGAAAAGAGAAATGAATAAAAGTTACTGCGTCTCTTTATTCATCGTCGAGTCAGAATCCTTGGGAGAAAACATATTGGCTAGGATGTAATAAAAACATGTTCCAAATTACGCATGATTTGCGATATGTCCTGTACCCTTGCTTATGAGTGCTTCAAGTAGTTTTCTTTTCGTTGAATATGTCACCTCTTTTGATCTCTGTTTTTCTAACAAGCTTGTTCTATATTTCCTTTTTTCTAACGCCCACGATGGACTTCAAAAAACTTGTTTGATGATCGACAAAACTTTTTGGAATATTACCTTCTCACTTTCACCAATCTGTGTCCTCTTCTGCGTAAAGTGCGGATGACTACACAAGAGGTTACATGCCGAGCCGAGCAATGGTCAGATACGACGGCAATGTTTTCTGGCCACCCCCTACAAAGTTCCGGTCCACGTGTGCGGTGGACGTTACGTACTTTCCCTTCGATGATCAAACTTGTTCCATGAAATTGGGTTCCTGGACTTATAATGGATACCAGGTAATGAATATAAATAGACTTTGCTCCAGATGACGCGTGTTATTTACATGATTTATTACGTCAACATCTTATTCATCTTTGTATAATTCTGATAATTTATGGGCAGTCATGCAAATGTCTGTGGTTTGCGTAGGCTAACTTCCAGATTTCTCCACTTTAATCAACAAGCTAGGAATAAACAAGTTAAAGCTTGAATAGAGGAGCCATGCCTCTATCCTACCATTATTATTCATTTTTAATCAAAATCTTATTCATAACTCTTCTCAAGTACTACATCAACCTAGAACGCTTTTACATCACGTTCATTTTCTTTGTAAACAACAAACTTTTACCTTCTGCAGTCGACGTCAGGCGACACCCGTTACTACTTTTTTTAGACTGATGTGATTCTTCTACTTTCTCTCTACCTATTTATAGGTGGTCTGTTCCATGTAAAGAAAAAAAATCTATTTTTGATTACCCCTTCAAAATCATTGAGTTTCTGATGATGATAATAACCAAATCCTATTTAATTTTCTTACCACGTACGAACGACAGAAGGAATGTTGTGGCCTGACTCCTTATGGCTTGTCTGCACGAATATGTCATCATCATCGTTCATATAAATAGGCATGCAAGCATAATGTCCGCCCAACGCATTTTTTTTCTACTGTAGTAGTCTTCCACTGTCAGAAGTTTTTTTTTCTTTTCGCTGGAGTTTCTTGGCTTAATGCGTGGGAAAGTGTGGTTGTGGTTGTGTTGTGGTGGCATGTTGAAATCAAGTCGTTTTCTTTCTCTTGGGAAGCACGTAAAAATGATGACTTTTCAGTTTTATCATCATCATTATATCATTCATTCGTCTTTATATCATCACGGGAAAGTTTTCTCTTTTTACTTTTCCCCCTTGTCGCAATAAATACGGATTACTTTACTACCACACTATTTATATTACATGTCTTTGACTTTTTCTTAAAACTTCTGTGCAAGAGGAAATGAACATGAAATGTCTTGATGAACAAACTATTCCAATTTGTCATGTTTTGCTTATCATTTTCTTTCAAATCTCGGTGGAGTTTACTGTTGCTTGAGTAAATTTTAGGGATTGCATGTTTTGGAACGAGTCTGAATTTAAGAAGCATTAGTTAACGTTTTGTTCAAGTTTATGGCGAAATATGAAGAATTTAACTCGATATATTTTGTAGAAAATTAGGCATTTAGGAGTGCACAGTTTCAATATTCTTTTTTCATTTATCATCGTCGTTATCATCAGGGCAACGGCTTTAAGACGCTCTTCTTAAAAATCACAACTTTAATCTTACAAAGAGTCAGATTTCTTGTGGATTTAAGACTGTCTCAAATTTTAAGACGTCATTATTGAGAGTCTTTTCATTCAGTAAAAGTGTAGCTCATCACATTTTTTCCTCTTTCGCTTGTCATTTTTGTAGGTAAGCTCAATCTCATTCTAAATTAAACATCGCTTCTTCATCAAAACGAAAAATCTCGTACTCAAAGTCCTTGAATTTTCTAGAATGTCTCGTTCCTAAAAATGAAGATTTTCTTTTTGGTTCTTGAAATGTGGCTAACACTGCAGTGAGGCATTCTTTCAATCTTTTTTTTTCAAGGAACAGTAACAAGCTTATTTCTTGTTTCTTAGATCGCTCAAGCAAAATCCAGCAGTGATCAATTCATTCATTGCCATCCACATATTTACGTAGGGCGAAAAAAATTGTTTCCAGGAAATTCCTTTCAAAATTGATGAGAAGAACTATTTACTTCATGGCTTTAATGACCACGTAGGCAGCACTGCAACCAGCTTGAGCTTCTCTGAGTCCAGCTGACTTGGTAAATTCTCATTATCCAGCTTCTTTGACGATCCATAGCAGCGTTTTCTCTATTTGGTTGCGAAAGAAGCAACTTGTTACTGTCATTCATCTTCTATTTTAACGTTCAGAAATGAAGAAAAGAAGAATGGAGGTGGAGAAAATCTCAAGTTGCTTGACTTGATGTTTTTGAGTGGGTTTCAACTCTGCATTTGTGGAACGAAATCATTTCTTTCATGCTTATCTTTCCTTTCTCTGGCTTCATGAAGTACACACTCATTCATCTACAAAGAAAAATTGAATCCCGGAGTGTACACATGACTGCGCACATATAAAAAGTCATCAAAAGGTGGAGGATTGCCAGGATTCGCTCAAAGCGAGAGTCTTTTTTAAACTAAACTTTCCTTCTTAACTGTTTAATTACCCTTGAAAAGTCGTTACCTAATTAAATTTGATAAGTAGTCCTATGTAAGATGTAGGACTTGAAAAGGAAAAAAAAGTTGTGTAGGGGAAAGAAAAGAGGGGGAAATGTTAACATTTAAGCTATTTTGGTTTATACGATGAAAGTTTTGTTGACCCTGATCTTTTTACTTAAGAAGAGTGAAAATAAGGGAGAGAAAATACCAGAATCATTTTCATTACTTTCTTTCTCATTCATTTCCTTTTTCTTGTTGCTCAGGTGGATGTGACAAATCGTACCAAAGACATTGACTTGGATAACTATGTGACAAACGGGGAGTGGGATTTACTTAGAGCTGACATTAAACGAAATGTTGTGTATTACCCATGCTGTCCGGAACCATTTCCTGATGTCACCATAACCCTTGTGATCCGCAGAAAGACTTTGTAAGAAATCGGAAGCCGTATAAAATAATACATTATTTTTTGCGTATTTCCCAACTTTCATTTGGTTCCTTTTTTTTGAAAAGGTAAAAGCTTATTATGGTTTCGCAAAAATAATTAGTTCATTTCATCTGCGTAAGAAGAGGTGAAAATAGCTTGACCTATTTAATGCTCAGAAGAGGATGGAGATTTTTTTAGAAAGGTTGAAAAATGAGAAAAAAGCAAACTCAAGTCAATTTGAAATGCTAGAAAATAAATAAAAAAGAAAGTGAAGGACAAGGGAAAATTGGTTAGATGGTTTATACAACTTCCTCAAGTACGTACGTATATTATGTAGTCGAAGTTAAATTGAAACAGAAAAGCTTTGCGCTTTTCTTTCATTCATCATTTTAGTCGTTTTTTGAAAGACTTCTTAACGAAGACGGAAAGAACTATTTTTTATCAGCTTTTTGTCCCTTCCTTTTTCTTATAGGGAAGCTGTTGTATCATCACGAAATATCTACATTATATTTTTATATGATTGAGTTCTCAAATCCTTTTTTCGCGTGTTTTTGTACAGGAGCGAGTAAGTCAAAACAAATACCTACACGGTAGAGTAGAATGGAGCGGAGAATAGCAAAGTGAAAGTCGATATTTTGCAATTTACTTGTGTGTCTGTATTATGTATTTAAACAGAGTCAAGTCTCACGATAGATTTCTGCGCTGCGTTTCTCTCAAATGGATTTTGAATGACATTATTAACGTTTTTCTATTGACAGTTTTTTGTTTTTTGTTTGAGTTACTTATGAAAACTTGATTCAAGTAGAGTAGTTATGTATGTTTTTCTAAAGCAATTACTCTTTTCGGTTCAAGGGCTCTTCCGGAGACCTCGGAGTCAATACCGCTCATTGGTAAGCATTTGCCTTTCATTTTTTTATTAATGCTGTTGGTACACCAGACCAGACGTGCCCATCCAAACTTATTATTCGCGTTTTAAAAGTGTATATGAACATTGTTTATTAATTACTACACAAATAAATATGGATGTACCTATTACTCATTCATGATTTTTGTGTGCGATACATCCGGTAAAAGGGTAATATGAGGACTAAACTCATCCTCCAAATCAAACAGTCTTTCTATAAAAATTTGTTTTAATGAGAGTTATAATGAGCGTGTGTATTGTTTTTAGCTTATATAACAAATCGTCCCTCAAGTCAAACTCTAAAAAGCATACGAGAACGATAAACAGACTGCTTTCTCTACCTACGCTCAATAGAAATTAGATAGATTCCGAATTCCTTTTGAAATGGAAATAGACATTGATGATGGTCCCATTAAATTTGAAAATTCAGGTGGCATGGATGTAAAACAGCCATAAAAATGCAAAACAGATGGCAATCCGTTGAATTCAACCAAACAAAACTCGTTTATTTAATCACAAGATAATGTTTATCTTATGTTTCATCTTCGTTCAACATTTATTGTCCTTCAGATTAATTGATTTTAAATTTTGTATGCGAAGCTCTTGAGAGTGTAGCATGTTACCCATAAAGGTTAAATGAGGAAGTTTTGTTTTCAAATGACAAATTACATATATAGTTCATTAATGTTGCGATTAGTAAACATAAAGTACAATAAATTTTGTACTCTGTAAAAATAATGCCAAGAGGTTTTCCCCAATACAATTAAAAAGTTGAATGCTTTTCGATTCCGCCCATTTTCCGACTTTAAGCTAGTCGGAAAACGAGGTAGCACTATAATGCAGCTTTTGTCACTAGCAAATAGAATGAGACAGTTTTTTCAAAGGAGAAAATGCTTGTTGAAAACTAAGTTTATGGATACTAGAATAACAAAAAATACCTTCAAATTAATAAACGTTTGACTTTTCCTGTTGCTGAATAGGGTTGTTTATTGTTTAAAAACTTGAAGGTTAACAAAAGAAAAAACTTTTCAATAACAATCTCCAAATCAGTTAGTCGTTTTGTTTACAAGTTGGATTGAAAAGAACGATTTCGTTTTTTACGAGGTTAAAGTTTTCGATTCGCAAATAAATGTAAAAAATAATGGAGCTAATCAACTTTTTAAGCAATCAATGACAATGCTAGTTTTTTATAAAGTCTTTGAAACGATTACATTGCGTAACAAAGGCTAGAAACTTATATTTCATGATTAATAATTTAAATGGATTCTGATGAGCTTAATTGGTGCTCTTTTGTTCAAAACTTTTTCTAATTAATTAATTATAAAGGAAGTATAAAAAAGAAAGTTTAATGAAAGAAAGAAGTATAATTTGATGTAAATGCTTACCAGACTGGAAAAATGGAAATGGATAAATAAACATACCTACCAAATAGTATGATATGATTTTGTTGTGTAATATTTTCCAGGAATCTACCTGACAGCCGTGATGGCGATCACTTCAATCTCCGTTATTGTGACCGTGGTTGTTCTAAATCTGCATTATTTAGGTCCACGTGTCCGCCCAGTGCCGGTCTGGCTAAAGTAAGTGATACTGCTCATTTTTAATTTACTATTGTAGTATATAGGTACAGTCTTTTTATCTCAATTTTGTATTATTAATCAGATTATGTTAGGAGAGAAAGCTTGAAGGATAATTGAATTTTACAGGCTCTTGCTAACCATATATGTACCATCATTAAAAATAGTGAAGGCGTCTCTATTCGTGCGAATAACGAAATTTTTTGGGATTGCGAAAGTCTAAGCCATGGACCCCAGGGAGGCTTATTTAATCACCCTGGATAGAATTAATCATAAATTTTCTATGAAGCAAAAAGGAACATTTCCTTTAGGAATAGTGAATGAAGTTGTAGGGATATTAAGGGGAAGTTAACGTGAAAACGTCAACGCTCTTATCACCTCACAAGTGTTTGCTTGAACGAATCATTAAAAAATGAAGAGCATTACTACCGCTTCTTCTCGCACATGACTTGTGTACGTACAGTATGGTACAAATATAAGGTACCTAATGTTTTCTGGAAACCATGCCTCGTTTTTTTTAAAGATTTAGACAAGGAGGAAGTCGACGAGTCTAAACTAAAGAATTTCTCAGCATACTTCATGCTGATAGCGATGAAAAGGAGCAAATAAAATTAGTCTGTAACATGAAGGTTTACTACTACATACGTGGATGCATATATGCCCAGGGGTAAAATTTTCCCTTCATTTCGGTGATGCATGAATACCAAAATTATGAAGTAGATTCTCCAAAAATTAAATTATGGTGCAATCTAATTTTCTGTTGCATTTTCATATTAGACCAAGCATAATTTTGGGAACCTTTTGTTTTGCATTTTTGTAATCTTAAAGTAACGTACAAATATGAGTGTGTCTACAGGAAATATGCAATGTGTATTTCCAAGTTGATTTAAAAAGTATCTAAAGAATGCACTTGGTAGATATGTAGAAATGGATCGAGGGTTTTAGGAAATGGAAGAAAATGACAAAATGAATGTTGAGAAAGAACGGTTAGCAATTTGCGTTATTACATGCTATTAAAAGGTAAGCTATGGTAGATGGGAGGGACTACCTATACTGCATCGAATCGTAATTATAAAAGCTTTGATTTAAAAGTCTTCCACGCTTTATCCTCACATTACTTTGTAGAGAAAGCTGAGTAAAAGTAAGGGAATAATATAAATGGAAGAATGGGATATTATGCCAAGTCATTCAAGTATATTTTACGAGTCATCAGAGAGATTGGAATCACATAATCATTATCATTTACACAATTCGGGAACGACAATATGTGCAATAAAGTCATTCAGACCGGAGCTAGGGTAAGTATGAACTCCACGGATCATGATGTTGAAGCTGCAAACTTGAGTTCATATACAATGTCAAAGAAAAGCTGTAAACACGAGGAAAATATTTGGGTAGTTGGAAAAGAAGAACAGAAAGAGGAAATGTATAAAAAATTGAGGGTTTGATTTTCACATGAGGAACATAGGTCATAGTCTACATGAATTATAGATGAAGTCCATGAATGTAATGTATCGTGCTATATGGAATGTTCATTCTGTGCGCGGAAATCCACTTGTTCTCTCTAAAACTGAATGATTATTTTTTAAGAGATGATAAACGTGAAAATGAGCCGTTTTTCTACTCTCATTTTTTTGTGAGTTTTTCAATTCATGACAGAAAAATTGTATACTTTAAAAAAATTGGAATCAATGGGAGAGAATCAGAGCGGATGGGAGTAGACTGAAATATGAGAGGAAGTGCAAAGAATACTCTGGGGTTTGCATATGCCACCGAAATAATGAATTGTCATTTTGGGCTGCGTCCTATGAAATATGTCGTGGTCTATACTAAATGTATGGTGTAGGCACATGAGCGCTCTATGACTCGTGACATGTGTTTGTGATGACGACAGGGGAAAATGATTGTGAAAAGCTTGAAAAGTGGTTTGACTCCACTTTCACTTAATAGGAAGTCAATATAACAGCATACAATTTCCCTACGATATGAAGAAACGTGTTTTGCTGGAGTAGAGAAAGTTGGAATAAAAGTAAAAGTGCTTTCTGGAAATCAGAGCAATAAGGGAGCAAAAAAATAAAGAGAAAGTCAGCAGGGAGTAGATTTGCAGAGGAAAATCAATAGAAAATAATGCATAATATTCAGTTGGGTTGGGGAAGGGGCAAGTTGTACATTCATGCTGACATTGCTGTGCCAAAGTTTTTGTAGAAAAAAATTAACTTTTTTTCATGTCCTTTTTTGTGTCTCAGGTGCCTTTTGCCCGAAGATGACTTGATCTTCATCCGTCAAAAGAGTTTACTTATACCCGCGACGCACAGGGAGCCGAAAAGTGGGAGTTTGAAAAGGGGTCGCGTGTATATTCCTACAAGTTCAGATAAGAATACAAACAGTACCAGTGCCTACACGGAGGACGCTTTGAAGGAATCTACAAACTCTGCGTTGAAGGAGGAAACACCTCCTCCAGCTTTTGATGACGCTATTGAATACTCCACACAAGAGCAAAAATTCCGGAAAAGGCAAAGACATAGGAGCAGGAGCAACTCTGAAACTAGTGGGAGCTCATCAATTCCGTCAACATCAGTTCATAATAATGCTGTGTCAGGATCAAGTATGACAAGTGGTCCTGGAGGCACGGCACAGACAACAATGGCAGCTGCTATGGCAACAACGGCGGCTGCAGCTGCAAGAAGAACCGGCCACCTCGGTCCTGGCTACGTGTATCCCCGTATTCAGGAAGGAAGTATGGAGGAAATTAGTGCTGCTCCTGGTAAGGACACTGTGTCAATGTGCGAAGATTTGGTGAATGCAGTTCGCTACCTCATGAGTATTCAGGAGCAAGTTGAGAGTCAAAATGTGTTAGTCGCGGAGTGGAGACTGGTGGCACAGGCAGTAGATCGAATACTCTTCTGGATTTTTGCAGCTATGACAATTTTCTCATCTACTGTGCTTCTTCTCATTTTGCCATTGTATAAACGAAGTACTTACTATGGTCCGCCTCAATCGATGGATCAAACGTTGGAGGAGGCTGCAAACGCTTCCATGACGGACTAAATTCATGTCATATGTTTCTATACTCGATCTTATCTGTGCGAGATTTTATAGAAATTCTTTATTGTCTTCATAGGCATCTTTATGTTTACGATAATGTGAGCCATCCTAAACGATGCGTGACTATTTAAGATCACATTGTCTTCCCCTGTGAAATGTGTGGGGAGAACAGATTCTAATTTAGATTAAGTTTGTGGAAATTGAGAAAATCTTATGCCAAATACGCAAAGGCCATACAACATAATTAAATAATCTGTCATGTATTAAAAGGAAAATACACTGAAAACATTTTAATTTACTCAAAAACTATAACACATTAAAAAGTAATGAAAACATCGCCAAAGGGGGTAAAGTGAAAAATAAGATTTTAGTAATTTAATGTCATTGTCGTAATGATTGCCATGAAATAAATAAGAATGTTCAAGCGGAATCGAGAGATTTTAAATAAAAGAACGGAAAATATTGAATGATTTTTGTAAAACATGGTTTTTATTCATTTTGAAGAACTCTTTATCATTTAGTATCACAAATCCTTTGAAGTATGCAGGTAATATGGAGTTATTTTTCCTTCCAATCCAATAAATAATTTTATCAAGTCTTGTTCATTGACTTTTGCAAAAATCTCAGATTACCCCGTATCCCCAGATATCAACCATTTTTGATCAAGGTAATCTGAGAAGAAAGAAAGGTTATGAATCTATGGAGCGACGTGTAAGATCTATAAAATTTTAATTTTACAACTAAAATGTCTATCCTATGGCCATAATAATAAATCAGTCAGTTGTTCCTCCCAAGAGTCTTTTGCCTAGTGGGTTTGTTCCCAGTTACAACACTAAAGAGCAAAAGGCGTCTACTTTACTTTCCTTTCACTCTCACTACTTTCCTTCTTCTTCACTACATATATTTTGAATGAAAAACACCTTAGCTCAGCAAAAAGAACACGGAAGAACCACACCTTTCCCTTCCCCTACTAATAATACTGCTTTTTTACGAGGTATCCATCATCTCCATCTGCAATTGCCTTTCCCTCTGCTTCTGAGCGACAAGTAATTTCGGCTGCATGCATATATCCATAAATGCATCTTGAAGAGCCCTCCGACAAGCCAGAACATGATGATATCCACCCGCAATTTCAGCCTCATTTGCGGCTCTAATATGGCTCAAATACGTGGAGCCACTTGTATCCAGCAAAGCCTGTTTTGAAGGAGGATTAGGTCCCTCAATATCTAGCACAAAAGGTTTGTAGACAAACAACGGAACTTCTTCCACTTTAGGAACGGGAAGAAATGTGGTAGAGTTCCCAGTCCCAATACCAAAACCAATACCAGAAGTGAACGTAGTCGGCGCTGGAGGTGCTTGTTGTTGTGGCTGCGAAGCCGTCTTTTCTGAAGATTCGGTTGCTGAGGTGGCTGTGGCTTTGTGTTGTTCAACAATTGATTTTGCATCTGATTCCAGGAACATGAGGTCATCAATAAGAGCCTCTCTATTCTTCAATTTCCTTATCTTCTCTTCCTTTTCTGAGGTGAGGGATTCTATTCTCCTGATCTCCGACCTTTTAGCTTCTTCTGCGAGGATATCCTCCAGTTCAAGAATTTCCGTTGGTTTGCGGTTTCGAGACTTTGCTATCTGATCCTTGTTATCTTTCTTATACTGGTCGATTAATTTGCTCGTTTCGATTATGTCGATGTTATTGACCAGGTTGAAGATTATCGTTTCGATCTAGAAGCACAAGGTAAAAATAGCCAAATTTATCCTCAGTGAAGTAAAAGCTTTGCAATTTCGATTCTCCATTCTCCAAAAATAAAAATAAAATCAGTGTCTGAGCAAGCAAGTCAAACCTAACTCATCTTTTTTAAGCCTTCTGGGAGTATTTGGGAATTAAAGAAACGCTACATATGATGCTCTCTTTCCCTCAGATCAATGCGCAATGCTCATCGAAAACAAAATGCAACTCCCTTACTGACTACAATTTTTACATGTGTCGTGCCTACGATTTAGTAGAAAAATGCTTTCAAAGAAGAAGCTTCAAATTCAATAGTCAATAAAAGTTTCCTTTTCGGGTTTTTAAAGACTACTCACGCTTCCCATATTTACAATCAACTTCTTGAAGAAAAAATAAAAGATCACAGAAAAAAGAGCTCATATCCTTTCATTTCCTCTTTTTAAACTTTGCTTTCTTCTTCAGTTCGAACGAAGTTTATCCATTGCCATTGCATAAAAGATGCATTCAATCCTGGAGTGGAGTCGACAAAGTCATGAATAAAATATCGGAGCAAACGAGAAAAAAAGGTCTGCTAAGTTTTCGCATTAGAAATACAGGAGATTTTTTTAAAACATTTTTTTCTGGAATTGATAAAAATGTGGGTGAAGCATTTTTTTTCTAGAAAATTAAAATCTGTTTCTTCTTAGGTTGATATGATTCAGATCACGAATATGAATCAATTCGCATCAAATTAGTGATGGAACGAAACATTTTTAAAAAGATCAAAGAAATAATGATATGATGATGACTCAAGTTGCCCCAGATTCAGATGTTCTACTTTTCCAAAATGCAGACTGTTGCTGGAAGAACAGCGTATAGAGTTTTACTTCCTCTCCCTCCCTCGTTCCCTAGTTGAGCGTGTAGGTACATGTGCTCGTATTCATAACTACTTCAACATCGCCCATAAAACTTGTACCTGTCTTGTCTACTTTGCTTTGGCACTGAGAAAGTTTGCTCAAGGCTCCTCCAGTTTTCCAGGTAAAAAAAAGCAAGGGAAAGTTGACTTGACTTTCTTTATCTTCAGCAACTTGCTATTTGGAAAAGTGATTTTTATGAAACTGCTGAAGTAGTAGATGTTTGTTTTTACGTGCTCTGTCGTTCTTCAAAAAAGTTCATTTTGCACTGAGCTTTAAGATTATGTATTTCGGAGAAAAGAGAATGTAATGCAGATTTGGTTTGATTTATATGGGGGTTTACTTTAAAGATGGGATACTATTGAAGCATGTCGCATAGATTGAGTAGTCAGCAAATGTATGTGCCTAACCATTTTATTTTCCCCAGCATAAATCTACCTTGAACGTATCGACTTGAATTTATAAATGATGTCTTGAAATCAAATTCAATTTGATTTACCTGTTCCAGGTAATCGTTATACTCGCGAAGGGTAGGGAAATCCTCTCTTTGTTTTGTGAAATCTCTTAGAACCTTACGACGGATATCCACTTCCTTTTCTACTGCTGGGTCTTCGAACAGTTGAAGTCTGAATCCTGACCGGCGAAGGGGTATACCACATTCTGGACACGATCCTGAACCTAATCCAATCCATTAAGAAAATCTTACATAAGTAAATTTGCAAACTAACAATTTATGACATTTCAAAACTTAATGGTAATAATAATAATTTACCTTTTACGAAGAGGAGCTCCACACAGTTATCACAAAGAGCATGTCCACAAGTGTTCACCAATAATTTCAACGCTGGATTGCGATACTTTGTAGTTTTGCAACGAGGACAAGCCAAATCATCCATTGTGAAAGTGGAAGGTGAACAGACACTAACTTCGTTGCTCTGTCTGAAAAACGTAGCCTTGGTTACAAATATAGAAACGGACCTAGACTTTCAGTCACGGGCTCCAATCACTAATTGTAAAGGTCTTTTCTCGATACTTGCGGCATACGATAGAATAATTATGAAGTCATTGGAATTAAAATGTTAAAAAAATTCTAAAACTGGACTAATTTACATGCCAGAATAATGTTGCATTATTATTGAGAAAGTAAAAGCTTATCAAATCACGCATTAATTATGTAGTTTTCGGAGCCTTTCTTTAGTTCAGCTCACATTTTTGTTGACTGTTTAGCTGCGAAAATAAGAGAAGAAAAGAGAAACGTTTAAGTCGGTGATATTCCCGCCTCATTTGTGGGCAAAACGAGGAAAGCAAAGGTGGTAGTGGCACAAAGTGTTTTGCACTTGCACAAGCAAAAAAACATGAGGCATGAAGCTTTTCCTTTTTTTGCCAAAATGTAATGGAAGAAAGACAAGGGGCGACCTGCGAAAGAGACTTAGGTAAGTCCGGAGTCTAGAGAATATAGTGCTATTTCATGATATGAAGATTCCTTTGGCATATTAACGGTATAATCATAATCATGCTTAATTAAAATTATTTCATGTGCTAAAAACCCAGAACCAACTTATGAACGTCGATGAAAACGACGTGATGCAAACAATTTAAGAAAATACTGATACTTTGCTCCATGGACGGTTACTCACGAACGAACCGCTTTATGACGACATTGCTCTTGATTGTAAACACAAACAAGTGATGATAAACGAAACGAGTAATAAAATTGGTATTGAGCTTAAGTTGAACCTGACCTTGCTTAAAGAAACTGGTCATGCTACTAACTGTTACCCTATGGGAATTCCTAGAGTGAATGGGTTTACGTGCTCACCTAAAAGCTTCATTTCATATTAGGTAGGACTGTGAACACATTGTCGTTACTGACTTTTGGACTTGAGAACGTCACATCAATATTATGCAGTCTTGTAAAGACAGGTTTTAGTTATTCGCGCAAATCAAGAAAAGTTGCTGCCTCATTTCTTGGAAGCCATAAACACGCATTAAATGATGACGTCGTTGTGCAAATATGTAAATCAAAAAGGCTTCAAAAATAAAATAAATTCTAATGATTATTTCACCGGTAAGTTTTAAGTTGTCAAAACTTATTGGCATATCAAAAAAAGAAGCGCCAAATCCAGCGGTCAAACTTGTTGGCAAGCAATCCCAGGAGAAAAAAGGTCCCACTTCACAGAAATAAAATGTGAGTCATTCTCTTAGAGAGTAATTATTATAGTCTTCACTGTCCATCAAGGATTCATAATAAAATCAATAATATTTGGTCCTTATGTTACAAAACTTCCAAATAACTCGCAGGTTCCTAGAATTCCATGCTGGAGATTTGACAAGAAAAAGCAAATACCTATATCATTTGCGTAAGGTACCACTAATTTCTGCACGTAATGCAGGTTATGGAAGCATGAAATTGGCAAATTGTTTTACGGTTCACATTGTTTAATGTCATTTTTTATGTAAATGAGATTCTTCCACTTAATCCATCATCTTCTTCTTCCACTCTTTTCTTTTCCTTGCATGCTACCTTGATCTGTTTTTGCGGGTTGTGGTTGCTGCGGAACCGATGTTGGACATGAACCAGGCAGGTGTAAATTCTGTTGCTTACGCAGAAGAACCTTTTGTCTAAAGCTAACCAATAAGTGACATGTACAGTGACTCAACATCAATTTCCAACGAAAAGTACAGCCATTATAATTAATGCGCAATACCCACATAATATCATCGCGTTTAGCATGATCAATCTAAATGTTTACATACCTGTAAGTATTTTATGGCTCATCTATTGTTTCCCAATAATTTGAATTTTAGCAATTGCCATTGATCATTGAATTTTGTTGGTCTGCCTTCCACTTTCAAGATCAATTTTTTCGTGATAATTTTTCTTTGTGGTGACGAGGATGATGATGATGGTGGTGGTGGTGTTGTGAAGAGTCAACTGTGACTGTGGATCACACGATGATGTTTTGTTTGCCAAAAAATGAGTAAATAAAACTTCTATTCCATTTTGTCTGGCGATTTTTGTTGCTGACATTGGCAATGACTGTCATTACACATTCCTATAATTACTTGAAATACGACGAAGTGGACCGCAATTCAGTTACATAATCGTGATGCTTATTCTGGTCTAGTTGGATTGGAAGAGAACCATTTTGTTATTGGCACATCTAGCAATTACATTTACTATCTTGCATTAATGAATGTTGGGCGAATACATTTTAAGCTGTATAGCAAGACCGCTTTTGTTCGACATCAGCAAAAATGATACTCCCATTTTTTTAAATTCTAAATTCTAGGCTAGCAGCAAGTCATACAATCATAAACTCTAAAATTGCCCAAAACTTGTTACCAATCAAAAGTATTAAAATCTAAAATCTGCACCTGGAACAATGTAATATGTAATTCAGAAAAAAATGACAGTTTTATTGCCTCCATGTCCATAAAAAATGGAGATTTTGTGGTGGGTTAACCGCATCGATTTGGCCCCATTATAACATCAATTCTTTTCGTGGATACTTCCCATAACCAATGTCCTGAATGACTTTCAAAAGTAATACCAAATGTCCGTTTTTTTTCAGGAACTTTCCAGAACTCGTTGCATTTTTTCCTTTAAAGATCTTCCACAAAGATTGATTGCACAAGATGAGATGAACAATCATTTCTTATAAAAGAATAAAAATTATTAATGCTAATTAACCTGTTCAGTGTTCAACAATTATACGATTGGATTGGATCCTCTAAAGATTTTTACAAAGAAAACCTTGACCTTGGTTTGATGAAGTTGTTGAGATTCTTGGAAAAGTCAGGAAGAAAAATCATTTTTTCATCAAGTCAATCGGATCGGAACTCATGCAGTTTACGATTACGAGGATTAGATTTTAGACTATCTTCCTAATTGAGTGAGGCTAGCAAAAAACAAAACGTACCTAAAAAGCTTGCGTAAAAATAATATGTTATGCAAACATTTGTGATAGCAAAAACTAACGTCCGAATAAGTTGATTTACCTATATCATCAAAAGAACAGAGTATAGCAATTATGTATACTTTTATTTCTGCATTTTTATGTACATAAAAAAACTGAATGCCTGTACGAAAGGGTTTCGTGAATTGAATATATTAAAGAGTACAAAAGCCGTGTTCATTGTGATCGTGATGGATGAATCATTCAAATCATAACCATTCACTTCTTTCTGTTTAAAAGTAATTTAATGTAAAATATAATTTTAATAAGTATTTAAATCCATGCTATAAAGCTCACTGTTCCATTTCATTTCGGGATATTTTCACATAAACTACAGGCATCCTAACAAGGAGCATAAAGAACATTAAACAGAAAGGAAAAGGGAAAAAACCAAATGGAAAGGCGTATGTATGGACTGGGAACGGGAGCATTATTTACAGAAGATTGCGTTTAGACACGTAGAATCGTACGTACACTCACGTCGACGAACGCACTCATTAAAAGGGATTCGTTCAACATGCAAAGAACATTTTGGTCTCTACATTCATAATTTAGGTAATGAATCTCTCAAGCTAGGCTTCATAAGCAGTAGCTTTTATAACTACAAGACGTTGGAACTATACTTTTGAATCGAGCAATAACTTAAATTATAATGGTAGTACTGTTCATCCAGTGATTGAATGCATGAGTGAGCTTTAAAATACCACTGGCGTAAAATTAAAACTCGTAAAATATTTTATGATTTGCCGGGTCTGAAAGGATTATCATTTAAAAGGCAAAGAGGTAGTATGAAACAATTTGGAAACGATATGCGTTTTACTTACCTGATTGTTCATCAAAAAGCAGCATAAAGGAAATCAAATAAAAGGTCTCAGTTAACCTCAGAGTTCATCAACGTAATCAATCTTCATTCGTTTTGTTTTTATTACACGATGCAATGATGCGCGCGCAGGTGAGACAAAATGAATCTGTCAAGTTCTCGTTGACTGACTAGGCCCATTCATTAGTTATGCACTCCACAAACAAATTTAATTCGAATTCCCATGAAAAAAAATAGAGCAGTTGCCGAAAAAAAATGGGTCTTGTTCGCGCCACGCATTCTCTATCATGCAAAATGATAGGAATAATGAGGCATGACATTAGGTATGTCACCCTGACTCACCACAAACAAAAAATCAAGTACATTAAAGCTTAATTAAAGTACATCAGTCATCCCACACTTTCCGTTCTAAAATCTCATTTCCTTCTCTCTTTTCAGCAGACGCGCATTAATCAAATATATCCGCTTAATTGTCGTCGAGGCCGTTTTGTTTGAAAAAAAAATAAAATAAAAGAGTCGCAATAAATATGCATGAGTCAGTTACTGTATACTTTTTTGATTTTCAATTCAAATGCAGTTTCTTTGCTTTATTTTAATTTATGAAAATGACGTCCAAGGTTAATCTCACGACCGCGTTCTAAACGTGTTTTCTTGTCGCTTCTGCGAAAAATTGTTTTTAACTCCTTTGCCCTTTCCACTTTAGCATAGATTCACGCTTACGCATCACCATCCTAGAAAAATTACTTGAGAATACGTTATACAATTTTTAATTGTAATTATAATCCATTGTTTTATTAAATTTTTTGGTATGAGATCATTGCCACAATTCTGCTAGATCCAAGCAAAGCCAGTTTTTTTTCAATGATGCCATGATCAATTTCCATATTTTTGATGGCTCGAAAGGGAAGCCAACAGCCATGATGTTAGTCCTTTTTGTATTCATTCAAATTTTCTTTTACCTTCTCATCTTATCTTTGAGGAAAAAGGAATACTTATTGCTGAGGATATGCAAAACTTCTTGAAGAACTCTACGTTTCTGGTTGCAATAGAGGCATCGCCATTAAATACAGAAATGGACTGTGACTTCTTACTTCGCTATCGCTACCTGTTTGCCAAATCACGCAAACAGTTTCCCAATCTTCTTGGTCTTGCAAATGCCTATTTACTTTAACATGGGTTTAAGTTTAAGACATGTTACAAAACTCAATTCTTTGTAATACCTGCAATCGTCATAAATATTTGCCGACAGTTAAAAAAATTAAGACTGGTCAAACTTTTTTTTTACTATTAGTGTAAGTGTAAGGTAATCGAGGTCTTGTGATGACATCTTGCCCAATAATCTTTGAAATCTGTTGACGTCAAAAGCCAAAGATGTGTTAAAACAGGCTTTTTTGGGGGATTCCGTAAAATTCCCAATTTCTTAGGAATTGACATGCCTTCTTATTCATATTATTCTACAAATTATTAACATGAAAAACAACATTTGAAATTAGAATAGGGCTGGACAAAAAATACCATGCTCATGATTATACAATAAACAAGGTTTTGGCGGTTACCGTTCCAAAATTATTACTACTACGTACTTCCTTATGCCAAGTGCCAAACCTTTTTGTACTAAAATTTTGAAGTGGTTGGTTTTACAAGATATGATGATGATAATTATGATTAAATTTAAGTGAAGGGCAACTTAAGACAAGCCTTAAAACTTTAGCCCACCTGCCAATTTTAGTAGTTCATCCATCTTTGAATGGATTTTGTTGTTCGCAGTAATTTACATTTTCCATTCCCAAATCCAAACTCCAACCGTCTCTTCTACTCTACCAAGTGTATAATCTAACAGGTGCATTTACAGTTTGATTAGCATGCGTGCTTGTGCAGAAGCTACTGATGATTCATGATTTTATCCCAGTCCCAAAAAAGAGATAATTAAAAAGCGAGTAGCAAACCAGAGTCATAAAAAGAAGTGAGGAGAAGTAAGTAGAGATGAGTTGATGTTGAAGCCCAATTCCAATAAAAAAAATGTAAAGCGAAGCTACCAAAAGCTGTTCAACATGCACAGGACCTGTAATCGCAATTCTCCTCATGTCATGTGAGTGTTATTGATGCTGAAGCGAAAAGAATTGACGTAAGATAAGAAGAAGGGGCAAGGAAAAGTACCTGTTCTACTAAACTAATACAAAGCAGAAAAAAAAAGTTATACATGAGAAACAATGGAATACAGGACAGGTGTATAGCAAAAAAATGATATGCTTTTTTTGCATGTCTATTCGCATGTGAATCATAAAAAGAAAAACTGGCTTACCTACAATAGCAGAAGCACAATGATAAATCTTGAGATGAAAAAAGACTGGACATCCCAAGAAGCATTGCAAAAAAAATTAAGTGTGTGCGTTGTGAAGCTTATGGGGATGATGATGATGAAGAGAACCTCTCAGGCAAATAGTGTAATGGTCAACTGAGGTGAGTTGATGAATATAAAGACGAAGCGTAGCAATCCGTTCCGAAGGCAATTGCAATCATAGACGCAGAGCGCTAACACTGTTTGTCAGAAGACCGTCAGCCAAAAACGGAAAATCATAAGACTTTATTGAATTTAGTTCCTCTTTAGAAAATCATTGGTTCCGATCTTTTTCCAAGTGGTTTAGGAAACAAGTTTTTGAAAATGAATAGATTCTTTGCTTTGTGTTTCGTTGTGGCGGTGAGTATCAGTGAGGGAAATGCCGCATCCCTTAGACAAAAGAGACAAGTTATCCCTAGAGAGTTCCAAAACATCAATATTGAAAATTATCTGAAGGTAAATACCAAAAATTTCCACTCATTTCATCTCGAGATGCTTTGACTTTTCGACCAGAAATTCTCAAAAAACTTTTTGCAACAATTTGTGTTTTATTGTTTCGTAAAATTTTGCAATTTNACGGAAAATCATAAGACTTTATTGAATTTAGTTCCTCTTTAGAAAATCATTGGTTCCGATCTTTTTCCAAGTGGTTTAGGAAACAAGTTTTTGAAAATGAATAGATTCTTTGCTTTGTGTTTCGTTGTGGCGGTGAGTATCAGTGAGGGAAATGCCGCATCCCTTAGACAAAAGAGACAAGTTATCCCTAGAGAGTTCCAAAACATCAATATTGAAAATTATCTGAAGGTAAATACCAAAAATTTCCACTCATTTCATCTCGAGATGCTTTGACTTTTCGACCAGAAATTCTCAAAAAACTTTTTGCAACAATTTGTGTTTTATTGTTTCGTAAAATTTTGCAATTTTCTTGCCAATAATATCCCTTGTTTCAGTCTCATTGTGTGGCATTGTGTCATGCCCTTTAACTCAAAGCATCTCATTGTTCTAATTTTTCCCCATATTATTCTTGCGTTTCTGGCTTCCTCTACACCAGAGTGGGACAAGGAAGTCTTCTTGAGCATTGCTATTGCATTGCAGAAAACTGCATCATTGCCAAAACAGATTAAAATTAATGATGTTATATCTTGAAATTTAGAACGAGCGTGCCGTCAGATTCCAGCTCAAGTGCATCATTGATGATGGCCCATGTGTAAGTCTTTTTTTCAATCTGTCATTCGCACAAAAAAAAGGATGAGATGAGAGATGAAAGAACGAGAGAGAATCCCTTTGTCAGCCTTTTTCTTGTTCTGGTTATTATATAACCTCCTTTTTCCTCAGAGCCAAGCAGACTCGAACTCGACTACAGGCTTTTTTGTGGTGATGATGATGCCTTTTGAATTTTAGTCGGTTCGCTTGGTTCTGTTTGTTTTTGTTAAAGGCGCTTTATAGATCTGTTGATATTATTGCGTAACCCTTTTTACCTCCTCTCATGCTTTGCTTTATTTTTATTTGAAATTAATGGATGTGCACTAATTATTTAACTTTCTCTTTAAAAATACAGGACAGAATAGGCAAGTATCTCAAAGTGACGATCCCTGAATTGTTAGTCAATCAATGCGCCAACTGTGATATGGCTCAACGAGAGAGAGCTGGCAAGCTCGTCTCACACATTCAGCAAAACTTCCCAGAGGAATGGGAGAGGGCTGTTAAGAAATTCCAAGTGAGCAAACAACTAAAAAAATATTTCGAGTTGCATTTTTGTTTTTGCATGACAAAAAAAACGATAAAAATTCTAGCTAAGGATTATGCAGTCGAGAGACATAATTCAATGCAATTTTTAAAACGTGTCGTGTCATGATATTGATTGATTCGAACATTAGATGAGATGTGAATGACCACGAGCTACTTCACAAGTCAGTCCAATCAAAAGAATGAAAGATATTGATCTGGTCCACTTTATTTTTCGAAACGATAATAATAATTAATTTAAGAGCTTCGATCTATAAAGTTGAAATGTAAATGAGTTTGTTATTCAAGCTGACAATTAGTTCAAGAGAAACTGTTTCTGTCTGTTAGCCCAATAGCCTATTTGAATGATTAATGGAGGCAGAGATCGACAACGTAAAATTTTTAATTAGAATAGATTGTCAGGTTAGAAAGATTTTTACAAGTTGTCTTCATCTAGACGTAAACAATTAGGAATATGTTCTTTGATACAGCGTGGTACTGCGTATCCCTGACAGGCTATATAGATTCTTTACAGTTTGAAAGGAATGACGTAACAAACGAGCCTTTTTTATTGTATTGAATGTTGTCATTCATTACTTCAGACTGCGTGATCCTTTTTTCGCCAGATAGATCTGGTGATCGTGGGATGATGCCAGTGCGCATGAATGAAAATATTTCTCTAAATGCAAATTCACTTTTTTTATAGGGTGGATTGGTAAAGCCTGAAGATGCCGCCAGGCTCGAATCCGTTCTTGGAGTTAAGCTCGACCCCAAGTTGGTTGGAGCCCCAAGCACAACCACCGCTGCTCCAGCTGAATCTACTCCAGTGGCCAAGGCTGCTGAAGTTCCATCTACCTCTGAGGTCCCAGTCAGCACTTCATCTGCCGCTCCCTCAACCTCCGCGGCTCCAGCTACCAGCTCAAGCGCTCCATCCTCATCTTCCACCGCTGCCCCAGTGAGTTCCTCTTCCTCTGAAGCACCATCTTCAACCACCGTTGCCGCTCCAAGTTCCTCAAGCAGCGAGGCTGCTCCATCCAGCACCACCGCTGCTGCCACTTCCTCCTCCTCAGCAGCCCCAACTGCTTAAATTAAAATTAATTGTTTAATTATGTAAATCTAATTATTTTATTTTTTGTCCCGTCGTCTCAACTTTATTTTTTTTCCGGAGTGGAATACCAATTGTGATATAGTCTTACAAACTTCAAAAATAATACCCACACCCAATTTACATTAACTACTAATTTAATCAATCTCCACCGATTTTTTTTTGTTCCAAGTTCTCTACTTTCCATTCGTGTCCACTTCATCAATAGCTTCAAAATTTCGAAAGAAAACGATCCACACTTAATTGTACATATCACTTGATTCTTGAAGTTAAAATGTATTCGCTAATAAGAAGACTGGACTTGAGAAATACAATTGAACATTAAGTTCGCACTCCTAATAATTCTTTAAAGTGGCTCTCGCTCATTATGGCAGACCGGACAATGAACTTTTTTTTTTCCGGAGTGGAATACCAATTGTGATATAGTCTTACAAACTTCAAAAATAATACCCACACCCAATTTACATTAACTTCTAATTTAATCAATCTCCACCGATTTTTTTTGTTCCAAGTTCTCTACTTTCCATCCGTGTCCACTTCATCAATAGCTTCAAAATTTTGAAAGAAAACGATTCACACTTAATTGTACATATCACTTGATTCCTGAAGTTAAAATGTATTAGCTAATAAGAAGACTGGACTTGAGAAATACAATTGAACATTAAGTTCGCACTCCTAATAATTCTTTAAAGTGGCTCTCGCTCATTATGGCAGACCGGACAATGAACTTTCTCACAGTTTTCATTATTCTGCTTCCCCTATTCAACATCATCCGTATTTATTTCGTCTAGAGTTCCTCTAAGTTTATATTTCAAAAATATCCTTCCTTATTTTTGTTTCTTTAGCTTTAGGGAAATCCAGTTTGCTCATCAGACTGCGATTGCGATTGTCGTCATTTCTTTTAATGATGAAGAGGATTGCGTTCATAATCACATTATCCTATTTAACGTTCATTTCGTAAGAACTTTTTAATGTGCCGCTGCCGCTATTATCGTGCTACTAAAGCCGTGTCCAGTATACCCGAAATTCCAAGTTTTGCACTTCCTCAGTATAATGCAGGTGCTATTTCTTCAAGGCAGAACATTAATAGATGAAGTTACGCTTTGTGGATTACGAAATCCTTGAAAAAGTTTTATCTTACGATAAATACACTTACTTACTTTTGCGAAATATTGTGCAGTTTTGTTTTACTACATTTTTCTAGCCCGCATATTTTCCTTCATGCAAAAATGGCTTCCAAAACCAAATAAATGGCATCCGCTACAGCAGTAACTTTTGCTTTGATTAATATGATATAATACAGCCTTGATTAGATGAGACGAAGCATTAAACTTCCAAACAAAATCCAAGTTTTGAAAGATTAATATTGTTTGGGAATTAATTGAATGATATATTTGGCAAACTACGTTAAAATATCTTCTCTCCATTTTAATCGCTCCACATATAATAGACTTCTATTTCAACGCATCGTTCGGTTTGCGTTATGTAGTGCATTTTGTGCACATGATTCATACAAGAATAAGTACATAATACACGAGATCATATTTTCTGAGTCCCAACCGCAATCTCAGAGTTCACGGATGCATGAAGCGTGTCTGAAAAGGGTTAAGATGAGTTGCGCTCCAACTCGAAGTATAATGTAAAACCATGGACAATTATACAACGTACAAAATGAACTGGATTGATTCATTTTGATCACCTACTTTGCTCTTTGTTTAATACATAACTTGAAACTTTTCTGATTCATTTGTCTCCGTGCATTTGGTATGGTATTCTATATTCAGAATAAAATCATGCTTGTATTTTGTCTTGTATCGCATGAACTTCAGATTTGTGTGGGGAAGACGAAGAAGAACCAACAAAGTTTTCTTACTTTACAGAATTGGACATTCTGGCCTTTCCACACGAAATCCAAATATTTCAGAATGGCATTGTTTTGCCTTCATGAATCACCTTCCTCTTTTATCATCATCACTTCCCTCTGTGATCTTGTGTCTGCCTAACCTTGTTCCATGGCCATGAAATGAAAATGATGACGGGACGAGAAGGGGACGGACGGACGGGGATCTCTAACACGATCGTACAAGCTAAAAATAAAACTGGGAACATAAACGAAAAAGGAAGGAATAACAATGAAACGCGGCATGGACAATGAATATTGTTTTAAGAGAAATATTATATTATAGAAGATAAGTAAAACTTACACAAACTGGAATTATATTACTTGGAAGAATAAGAAGATTTGGAAGCATGTCATGTTATCTTATCTTCCTTAAGAATCTCATCTGGATGCAGAACAATCTTCCAAAGTAAAATACATGTTGACATTTGACATCAAGAAATTCTTGGTGAATGCTAGATCCTTCTCTGGAAAGCATATTTTTCTTCCATGTTCCATGAAAGACGGATTTTATCCGTGACATTAGCAGATGAAATGAAAAAAAAAATACTGCATTGCTCTAATTTTCCATCTGTATATATACTTAAGAAGTCAAATTCCGATTTGAAACAAATTGGATCCATTATTGGGACTGACATTGGAATCATAAACTATTCAATCTAAAAACTGTTATCAATATGCCCCAAATATTTGTCAAATGCATTAGTTCTGCAGTAGAGTATGGTTCAAATTAAACTTGAATCCTTCATTGGACCACCTTCTAAAATGGATTCCTGAATCGTGTTGACAAAAACGAAACTTGCTTTCTGTATACACGACCATGGAAGTTGGGTTTATTGGTCTTCGTGTTAAGTTGATTCAACAAATACTTTCAGTTTCAGTACTTCACGTATTTTTTGAAGGTCGTTTGTTGTGTCAAAGAAAAGGAGTAAGGCGAAGGCAATATTCTTCTTCATGTTTCTGGAGAAGGTCAACCTTTATGATGGCATATTGTTTGATCCCTGCTTGATCCGGACATACGAGTCAAGATGTCCTTTCAGCAAAGTCTTTGAACAACGTATGATGCAAATACGGGGGAATACATAATTCTGACTTCCTTCCCTTTTCCTTTCAATTTTTTTATGTGTACACTGAACTCTACTCCAAAAAGGATCGTATGTCGAGGTCTTTTAATTCCTAATAACCTTTTCCACCATTCCTGTCGTCATGAGCAGATTTAGTTCAGTCTCAGAAGTCGATTGAGTTAGTTTATGCAGTTCTGCGGTTGCAAAGATTTTATTTTCTCCAGTCGTGAATTAAAAGAACAAGTTCTACTTTTGAACCAAACAGCTCCTTTCTCATAAATCATTAAAAATGTTGAAATTCGGAGGAAAACCCGGAGTCAGAAGCTTGGCTCGGTTTACACTAGTTTTCTGCCTTTTCACCGTCTTCCTGGTTCACCCGACCCTTGGAGTGGAAACTAAACTGGACAAGTAAGCCTTCATCGCAATATATATTTTTTACTAAAAAAAAGTTTTTGTTTTTCACCGAAATATTTATCAAAACTGATTCGGAGAGAGAAAAAGAAGATGGAGATGCGGATTGAACATGACACATGTAAAAGAAAAAAAGTTTTTCTTCCATCATTTCGTTCCTCTTTGGAAATATTAGAACAGCGGAGGAGAGAGATACCAAGTGAATGCGACTCGCTTCATTTTCTCATTTCATGCAACATTTGATTAATCCAAATGTGTCAGATGAAGTTAGGAAATCAGTTTGATTTGATACAATTTTGATATTGAATTCTATGATGAAAGTAATAATGGTCACGTACTCGTTTACAGAATCAATGTTGACAAGTACCTTCAAAATACCCAGTTGGTGGAGGAACACATGCGATGCCTTGTCTACTCAGGTAAGAGTATTAGTTTCCAAAAAAACATTTCTGGAATGTTCTCAATCTGTTAACAGTGGTATAATTACATTGTGGTGAGAATGTTTTAAAAATCCTTTCCTTGTATTTTTTTCCGTCCAGGTCCATGCGATGCGATAGCCAATGAAATGAAAATTAAGTGCCAAATAAAGATAAACTGATGCTATGGTGGATTTTATCAATTTATTTCGCTTCATTCTTTTTTGCAACAACTTTTAAGCTTTGGATATGTTACTCTTTTTTCTCCATTCTGTCCAACTTTTTTCAAGTTTTTCATGCAATTTCATGCTCCTTTGAACTTGATCCGTTGCAATGCAATGCAGTTCTAAAATATATTGCGTCATTAGGATTTTGGATGACGAAAGACTTGATTTTTATTATTTCTTTTTTCTCAAAAAACAGGACTGTTTTACACATACAGATACTCCGGAATCACAACAACCCGTTGCCGTGTGTGTACCCCAGAACAGGAGCAGAAGTTGGGAAAAATCGCTCAACACTGGCAACAACATTATCCTTTGGTATTTTATTTTTTTCCCTTTTTATAATGATGTGCTTACAGATAAAAAACATGTTTTTCTACTTCCCTTCGTTTACCTCAAAGATTTCCTTCCACTTCCACACTCAATTTCCACAAAGCGTAATTATACAGCACTCCAAAAATAAGGTGTTTACTTGATTTTTTTTTCTATAAATAGGCCTGGAGGGATCTCACCCAAATCATATCTGGCTAAACAATTTGACATTGGTGCTGAGCTTCTGGACCTCTTTGAAACTGAGTATTTTGCTGGCAGAATCAGTGGTTTCTTGAAGCTTGCAGTTTTTCATCCAATTTTCTAATATCTTAAGACTTCGTATTCGTAGCCCCATGCAGCCTCTAGCGGCTGGTGATTAAATCTCAGTTTAAAAAAATTTACATGTAAATAGTTTTATTTTGTTCAGAATTTATTACAGATTTTATGAAGAAATATTTTTGTATGTTTCATGAATAAAGTTTATAATTTTTAACACGTTAACAAAAAATATTTTGTAGTGGCATAAACATTGATTTGAATTACCTATTTATGGCATGTTTAAAAGTTCATCACGTCGCAAGTAAACAGAATTGTTCGCATTACCCTTGATTTGGTTGATTAGAGTCCCTTATGATTTTATACATTTCATCATTTACTCCCTCGGCAGTTTGTCCCAATTTCTCTGTGTCAATGTCTAATCACCCATAAACGCAAGGCATGGGACACGTGACTTCATAACAAAGTAGATATTTTGCCTAACCTTCTTATTAGGATTCATTGACTGAGGATTATGATTTAAGGAGTAGATTTGGACCATTTAAGCTACACCTACGCACAAGTGCCAATTTACCACAAAACTCTTCATCAACTTATTATTCGAAATGCAATGACGTAGCTACAATACAACAAGTGTGTTTTGCTTAAAGCCTAATTAATTGACAGACACAACTAAATAAGGTCAAGTAGGAATGAAATTGATTCTTGTCTAGCTGTTTCTTCGTTCTGTAAAATATCTAGTTTACTCTGGCGTCGTCAACTCAAATTAAGCCTTCCATCATGCCCTTTACCAGTTATCATCATCATCATGAAGTTTGTCAATGAAGACAAAGAAAAGTTCGTACGATTAAAAAATTAATTTTATTTAAAAAATTAAACAATTTCTTAAAATGTTAAATTACTTGAGTTTTCCCGACAAAAAGTTGGGGCTAAAATAGGTTATTTTATTGAGAGGAAGCAAACATTGGTTTCACTGTCACTTGATTGTTTCGACTGACAAGACGGCATTCTATTTAATAAATGTTGGAACCGGACGGGCGGATTGGGCGAGGTTGGTCTGAGACGTATAGAGTGAGCGTGAGTTACGAGCTATCGGTTGGGTTGGGGTTGAGCGGAACTTGGAAATTTGATTTTGGAGGATCATACATCATCATTTTTTTTTAAATTTTGCTTGTGTACAAAAACTTTCTCGGTTATTGAAAGTTTAGCAGGCGACCTACCATTAGTAGTAGTCGGTTAATTTTATTTATCGGTAGCATTTGTTCTCGATACTCGCTGGACCTTATGGGGATTTATCAGACTTATTGAATTTAGTTCTGTCGAGGTCAGTTAGGTTTTGGTTTCCACCTGCAGGGCCAGGTGGATTATGGCTTTCTCCACCTGGACAAGGTGGATTTTGGTTGCCCACATGGTATTACAAGAGGTGTTTAACGCTGATTGAATATTACACCTCAATATCCGCGTCTCATTTTAAACTTGAGTTTAATGACTAACATTACTTGCATGGATCGAGATTATGCAAACAGAGCTATTACACATCGATGTTCCTTATAAAATACGAGTATATATTGGGTGGCGGTGGTAGCAGGTAATTAAAAAGCTGTGTAATTGCGAACACTGCTGATAAATTACTTGATTATTTGCCGAAAATGAATGAATTCTACAGCTGAAAAATTGTCCATTAGTTCAAATAAATCAAGATACTTTACATACATATTTCCCTACATATATTAGCTGATAATTTACTTACATTAAAGATTCCATCTCCGTCTTTGGATTTCAATTTGTAAATTAAACAATATTTTATTTTAACATTAAACTTGATTTCCTTACACACGCAATAGTGACTGCAAAAGAAATCTATTAAAATTTTGCTCAATCCAATCTTTTATTTATTTATTTTTTTTGTGCTTCATATCGCACCATATGAAGTTTAAGGGACCTACTTTTTGCAAACATTCTTGCAGCTTTTAAATATCAAATAAAGTTGCAACTTGTAACTTTATGACATGAATCCCGATCTAATGCAATGCAGTAAACAATTCGAATAAGCGGTTGGTTGAGTGACACTGAACAATTTTGTTCACCTAAATCTGATGAAGTTGTGTAGGTACGAAGGTTTTCATTGCCCACGACGTTGTGCAAAGCTAGTTATTATTATTATGGTTTGATCTTTTTATGTGCTTCATAAGTCACATTCACTTTTTTTGCAAAAAATACGATAATTTCGTAACAACTGTAATGATGAGATAGATTTTGCATTTTATCTTGCCAATTGTGCTTGCATCTCTGATGGTAAGTTTGTTTGTTAGAATTATAAGTAGGTTTTTACAACGCTGTTACTTTGCCACCCCCGACCACATGCCACGTTTTTCAAAAGACAAACTTGTTGGAATCAATGTAACAAACATGTTATTTCGTGCAACTTATTGCGAATGTTGCAACTACCAAACTGCAGTAAGTGCTTGAGAGCGAGCCTGGCCTTCGTGTGGGTCAATGTTAGGTGGGGCAATATCTGTTTACATTATCTTACAACTTGAAAATGTATAGGCTCCTACGTGTACTTTGGAATTGGGAGAGGAGATCCAAATAGTAAGAAAAGGATGCATATTGATAGCTATAGAGTAGTTTCCCTTCAGTGTTCAGTCACATAAATATATTCCAGGTATTTTGAAATTCTTAAAGATGACAAACTCGAATTGAGAAAACGGGAAATCAATCACTCTGTCCTGGTCACTAATGAAAATTACGGCAGAATTGTACTTGTACAATTTGTAATGATTCCTGAAAATATAATTTGATATCGTGAAATAAACAGCAATTTGTTTCGCTGATAAATACATCTTGTGTCTCCTTACTAGTAAACGCGTTGAATAACTTTAGTTTTTCTTACTCATTTAGCATCTCCCTTACTCCTACAAACAAGGCTCTTGAATGACTGGCTCTAGCTTGTTCCATGTGCCATTTTTTTCGAAAAAAGGCTTATGTAATATCATTATCGTCATCATCTCCACCACATTCCCTTTCTATTGAGGGTCATTTGCCCTTCCATTTTATTCTGCTTACCTACATATTTACCAACAAAATATACGCAACATAAAAAATCAACAAAAACGTGCTATGATCTAAAGGTAAACCATAATGCTATGAAAAAGATATGAAGCAAGAAAGATCTCAAACATCTTTTAACATTTGATCAGTCACTGCATTTACGTTCATTATCAAGATGTGATCACAAAAACTATGCTAAACAGTGCTAATGCAATGCTTGAAAGACAATATATCCATGAATTTGACAAAAAAAATGTGTTGATGTTCAGTTCGGTCCTGCAAAAAATGAATACGTTTTTACTTGGAAAATGTAATACCTTTCGCTTCAAATTTTTTGGAGGGCTACCTGTGACTTGACAATAATTGCTAATTGTAGTAAGCACTACAGTATACGTATGAGGTTTGGATTGCATAACTAAAGATGAAAATTGAAATGGATGCAAAAGAATACAAAATAGGTAAGCACTAGTTGCAATACAGGCGTTTATTTTTTAAACGTATTTTTTCAGTTTAAAGATGTGCAGATTTGAAGGGATTCAATAAAAAGGGGAATAGTCACAGGGAGCAAAGAAGCACTTGATGTTAGGAAGAAGGAGAGTTTAGATGTTGGAGGGACAAAGGAATACCTTGCTTGTAATCATCACACCTATAATTATCCCAGGATTATAGAACAGATTCGAGAATTTGATATCGAACTAATTTTAGAAATGAAAGCGTAACTTTAATTAGACACAACAAAGTCAAGTCACGCTTTACAGGATTTCATTCCGATCCTTTGCTAAATCTGGGCATGAAGTTGGTGTAACAGTGATCGTGCAAAAAAATATTGTCATTTAAGATTTAGACAAGTTACATACAAGCGCAGAAGGAGAATACTTGTACAAATTTTAAAATGGAATTAGATAAAATTCATCCTAGTAGTTTTATAATGTTAGTTACATTTATTGTAACGTTAATTTTTATACTATTTGATAATTTTAATTCGAATTGAGTGAAATAAAGTGAAAACTTAAATGCTCAACCCGGATTATTGAACTGGTAAGTGAAGCACAATAATTACAGTAAATAAAATAAAATGAAAACTTTATTTTTAATTGAAACTTTGTAAACTGGCTTTAGTTTCAGTCCAAGATAATTGGAAGGCAGTCCAGTTGGAATAAAATGAAAAGGAATTACTTCAATGGCAGTCAAATTTCACCGTTTGCCATCAAAGGGATTTGTGGGCCTTTCCAGTTACAAAATCGTGTAAACAAATTCTCTTAAAATTACGAAATGCATTTCAATGAAGTTAATTAAAACCTGGATTGATAAACAAATTAAATTAATCAGTTGTTTTCTTTCAAGTTTATTGCCTAATAATCTGCAGATAAGCACATGGATTTAATGGTGTTTATTTTCATTGACTTAATNATCCAGGTGGAACATTAATTGCCTGGAACATCTTCCTTCTTATACTGAATTCCAAACATCAAGAAAATTAATCATCGAGGAAGGGAATGAACCTTGTTGATCGGAAAAACTTTGTCCACAAAATTGATAGGGCTGTACAGTGTTCACCACGAACAGTCCTCCAAAATGTCTGTAAAATCTTTTTATAAAATACAATTGTTGCTAATGCCAAAGGTAAATCGCAGAGAAGCTGGTAGCAATAATTAAATAAACAACGAAATGAAGCCGGGTGTATAAACGGCAGTCTTGGACCTCCATGAAGAGTGGATTACATAAAAAATTCTTAAGACTAAAGTTTTTTAATAAAAATAAACAAAAGCGCTTTTGTAATGCCGTCGTCTTTATTTTAGTTCCTGCTCCTAACAATTCTATGCAGTTTGTGTTTGTTCAAAAAGAATTGGAAGAAAACTCATTATCCGGCAAACACCCACTCTCAATTATTTACTAAAGCAAACAAAGACAAATTATTTACTTCGCTGTTGAATTGTATTTATAAAACTTTTCTTTATCCCTTTGCCCTTTTTATTCACTTGCTTTCTGTGGCATTTTGACTTTTAATAAAATTATGAAAAAAAAACCATGTTATGAGAGCATTAGGTTTCTCTGAACCCACAAAAGTCTAATCCAATGACCTGCATTGATTTGGTCAGAAATGTTGTTACCATGCTCATTCCAGTTGGGCTTAATGAAGTATAAAAAAGGGCGCAAATGCATTTAGCTGATACACTGGCTCATGAGGGAATAAGGAAATCGGATGGAAACGCATGAAGTTCAAATACTGATGATGAAAACTTCACGAGAGGAAATTCCTAGTTTGCTTTCCCTAAAATTCCATGACATGATGACTTGTAGGATTTACTGGAAGAAAGGTGAAAGAATGAAAAGGGAAAAAGAAAGAGAAATGGAATGAGTACTCGTTTTTGTGAGCAAAAAGCCAAGCTGAAGATGGAAATATTCCTTTGGATGATAGTGAATTCAAGTGGATAAATCGAAAGGGAGGATTAAAAGGAGAAGAACATACATATGGAAAGGAAAAAGTGCAGGAAATAATAATAACTTTTGGAACGTATGGAGTAAATCTGGCATGAAAAAAGGACAAAATGACAAGTTGACTGTGAATATCCTTTAGGAGGATTATATCTGCTTATTTAGTTGAGATATATTTCATAACAAAACTGCTGGACCGGTATAATTTCCTTTTAGACTTACAGGCAGTCCTGAAACGGATATGGAGAGCAAAAAAGTGAAGTTTTGGAGCTACAAGGAATACTAGACGGGTGATGCAGCATAGGTATAAACTTCCTAGAAACACAAGAGATTTCCTCGAAAATATTAAATTCTTCGTCGTGTTTACTTTTTCGGGTTTCCTTCAAAGACAAAGAAAAGAGTTCAAACTGAAACGAATAAAACCCAAAACAATTTGACTGTGAGTCAAAAGGACAATCTCGTGTCCCAGTTTGAACTTCTCCTTCTCCAGGCTATACTTGTCATAAAGTTAGCTCGTTTGTGATTGAAACTCGTAAGTTGCATGATTTCAATTGGAAAGGAAAACAGCCTTGAAATCATAAAGGCAATAAAACGTTTGCAAACTTCTTTGAAGTTCAAAACTAACGTTGATTTTTGTTTTTGCAAATGAGGAAATGAAAAGTTGTACGGTGGTGGTTCAACTCCGACGTTTTTTTTGTTTTTTTTTTGTTACAAGTTTATGAAATGTTTTACGCAAATGGTTTAGGTACGATAGAGTTTCACAACTATAACTGGAGTGTTTACAGCTCAACAGATTTGCCAATAAAAATCCAAAGTAAAGGTTTGATTTGATGGATACGTTTCTCGTAATTGAATTGAGTCGTTGGACGATCGAGCGTTTTTTTTAAAGAAACAAACCTGCATGTTTGCTCTGCTCTACCAAATCATGTGATTGCAACTGTCAATATACTTAAGGGTCATATGAGCTTCTGTCTGGCTTAACTGTTTATAATAATCATAATGTTGCAAAATGCAGGGCATAGATTTTACTTGAGCTCGACGTTAATTTCACTTCCTTTTACGTTTAAAAAGATTATCTTTATTCATGAATATGCAACGCACTTTTATTCAAAAACAAACAAAGGAATTCATTTCTCATTTTTACTTTCATTTTCATTACAATGAATAAAAATCGTAATAATAGAGTTGAGTTGTTTGCATTGAAAAATCAGTTTTGAATTTAACTGGTGCGCAACGGATGTCGTTTTATCACATTTTATACGCATACGTAATGTTCTTTATGTGTGAAAATCACGCAATAAAAAAACTGCTGCTTCATTCGCATTAATCCACGCAGGCAGGGGCGAATAAACTCCTTTGGTATCTCATGGTCTCCTGTGAAAACCGTTTGTTAATTGCTTCTCAGATATTTCTCACAACCATAGCTATAGGCCTCATACGACAAAGTGATGTGAACTGATAAATGCTCGGTAACAGCTAAATGCGAAAGCTATTTTGAAATTTGAAACTTGGAGTTAATTACACAGTTCAAGCAAATGAGCAATAAAATGTCTTCAATTAAAATGTGACGTGCGATTCCCTCCCAGCTTGCACTTTAAAATGTTGCAATTTCACTTGCACTTTCGGTGGCAATTGCTTTCCTGTCAGACATTCCTCTTTTGTAAATTATGCACAGGCAGAGCGAAGATAATTTTCTAAATCCATTTTCTTTCATTTTGATTACTGCGTAATAGTTATCATTGTTTTCATCTTTATTACACCCTCCATTTCTTTTGTGTAAGTATAGTTTTAAGAGCATTGTCAACCTCTTTTTGGGGACTCCATTTAATTTAGAAAATTGTCTTATGCAAACATATTCTGTGACAATAACATCTCCATCAATACTTACATATAAGACGCCGAGCACAGTTATAATGCGTTTTGCAAAGTTCAGATGAAGAAATCCCGCAATAATTAATCTAATCATGATAACTACAATTTTTGAAATGAAACCGGGACGCAAGTGTCTTTCTGAAATTACTCATGACATCTCAATTCATTTTTTATTTCAGTGGGACTAACTTTTATGGGCCAAAAGTAAAAAAATGTATTGCGAAAACAAATAAGGGAAAAGCTCTAACTCTGGCTGTAACAACGTGCTCAAGTCTAAAGCCAACGATTACTATAATTCAGAGCGATTTTCATATAACTTTGTAGCAATTGTAGTAAAACGTAGTCTTACAAAAAAGGTTCAATTATGTTGGCGCAATGTCGCGATTTTTTTTGTTTTTGTCGCTCTTGCTAATTTTCTCTCGTCATCCCTGTCAGCTCTCTCACAGGAGTAGGCAAAACTGTCCTTACTCATTTCTGAAATTACTGTGCAATAACTCAAAATACAAACACAGCACGACAGCTTAATTTTGAAAAACAAAAAGGAGGGGTTGGAATTAGTCTAAAAGTGAAATTACCGTGGCCAATTTGAAATTTGTATTCTAATTTTTTCCTTCATTGTCGTTGTCACATTGCATTGCACTCTTGTAAAACGCATATGCACATTTGAACACACATGTGAACGAACATGTAAAAACAATCAACGTAATTTCTCAGACATGAACAAAGACTTCAGCCAGTGTTTTTGTCTGGCTATTATAATTTACAAAGACACAATCCAAACCAGACCAATTCTCAATTTTCGCTGAGTGGGTGAGTGACTATGGGTGCCTACTCTTAAAAGAACGCAATTTCTGAAACGAAAATGAAACAAAAACCAAAAAAATATCTAGTTTGTGTCTCGTGTCCTTCTTCATAATTGGAAGACACGCATGCCTGCGTAAAATACACCTTTTATGTTGATGACAACCGTGCAAAAATCACAGTGCCTTGGATTCCTGCATCTTAATAAATGAACTGCATTCATCATATTCGCTCGCAGGAAGCAGGAGACGTTAGAAAAGGCTCGATTGCTTCAGTAAATCAGTGTAATCTTCCTTTGTCTCTCGTTTAGAGAAAACGAAAGTATGAATACACTTGGTTGTTTGGTGTCGCCCCGCAAGTACTCTGCATAAATTAGTCTTAACCGCAGAACATAGCCCAAAGCCACGATTTTCCTCGTGTTGGTGCATCGCCAAAAAAGTGCAAGACACGTCGCATACTTACCTACAAATATATATACTTCCCTTATCATTCGAATTTCAAATAAGTGTAAATCAGACTTAAGTACACCTTCTGGGGATTAGTTAAGTTCTTAATCAAATACGTTACAAACGTGTGGTGGGACGTATATCGACTCGTGCTGGTGTCCTCCCTGAATGCAAAAGGAAAAAAAAATTCTAGCAGGAAATGGATATCATAAATTGAAGCATTTTATATCTTGAATAGACTTTGAAATAAATCAGTTTTTTCTTTGTATATTCAGCGACAAGCTAACAATAAAAATGTGCAATTACTATTTGTTACACGATTCGATTTTTAAATGTTCACAGTAATAAAGTGATACTACCATTGCTATTAAAAGGGCATTGTTTGAGAAAAAAGTAAAAGCCAGATTTTCATACAAACAAACGTGCTGAAGACCTGAAGGAAGGCGAAGTCACATCATTATCAACTTCATTTTGTCGTCATCGGTGTAATAACAAAAGCGAAGTCATCAAAGTCACGATAAAACAGCAAAGGTATGGATAATAGATGCTATATTAAGCTCATTTGTGTACCTAAAAATTCAATATGTGAGACAGTTTTTACCGTAATTATTTTAAATTTGATTTATACCTTAATGAATGGCTATATAATATTATTGGACTATTAGCTCAGCAGCACGCATTCTACTGACTACATATTTGCACACGTTCGGTTCAAGAGGTATTTTTCTATGGGCTTGTCACATCCGACATCCGCCTTGTAAGTATGTACTTATGAATGAATTATTCAAAAGTTTCAAATGTAAGGGATGAAAATGCACTATTTTTTAAATTCCGAGGTTGATGATTCCTGAAAAGAACGGTTTGTAGGGATTTTGTTTAACACTGCCTTAATGGATGTCATTCACGCTCAATAATTAATTTGAGGTGAACGTGCTTTTGAAAGTTTTGTGTTAGACAAAGTAGAACATGAGTACCGACTTATTTACAATTGCAACTAGGCACATACGTGTGTAACATTATTAACACAAATTTTAAAATAGTTCAAAGAATTGATAAAAAAAAGTTAATGATTTTAAGTTTGAAATGATTAAAAACTTTTGATATAAAAAGATAGAGATCATTACAGACACATAGATAGAGAGAATGTAAAATTAAGAAAACTGATGGGATTACTCCATCTACTGAGCCTCAAGAACTAAATTTTCCTCCCGCGTCGTTCATTGTCACATTTATCTTCAATTGGTCATGCCCCTCTCATTTCGTCTTTCTGACAAAAGACGACATCGAAGCAGACTCGATCATTTGCAGTTCACTTAATTTCTTTGCTCCTCATTGAAATCAGTCTTCTCTTTTGTTCTGCTTTTGGCCTCGTCAACCTCATTGATTGATTGATTTTTAAGAAGGTGACGCTTTGTCATCTTTGTGTTTAAATGAAAGGGTTCGAGAAATTGAAAATGATCTAGTGATCAGTGTTTGTCACGTCAGTTTTAATGATAGATGGGGCCAAACTAAACATTAAATTCAATTACAACTTTTTTGAAATAGGGTACGCACAAACCTTTTTAACCTCTCCTTCAACTCAAATGTCTTCAAGAAGATTACTTTTGTTGAACTATCTATGAACATGTATGTATCTAATAATGATCGCTGGTTGCTTTAAAAGACAAAGGATAATTTTGTTATTTTTGAGAGTATCTATTTTGTCGTCCTAGTCCTATGTAAGTGAGTGCCATACAATTTCAGACAAAAAAGAGTGTGATAATGGTAATGCATAATTACTGTCATTATAAGGGCACTGTAAAAATTCTATTTTATAAAAATTGGGAAAAGAAGTCATTTTTTGTGATAATAATGAGCTGTGTACAACTGCATTACGCCTCTTGAATCGACACACACACGTTGCTTTTATCTTATTTTTTACCCTTGATGTTTTGAGTTATTTTGGCTATTATATCTTGTCCTCCATTGACGCAATAATGAGAAAGAAAACGAACAAGAAAGAAATAAAGGTAGTTTAGACTTTAGATATTTTACACAATAGTAATTTGGGATATTCATGCTGAACTGAAGCTTGATTACTAATCCCAAGGGTAATTCATATGAGGTGTAAAACGATGTTTGCAAATGCTCGGATTTTTGTCTTTTTTGTGTAACGTTCTTAAAATTTTCCTCTTGTAGTGTGACGCGAGACATTTAAATAAGCTCATAAATCTCAGTAGCTGCACCTGAAGATGCTCCAACGAGTGTCGATTTACAAGGCAATGTGTCCAAAAAATAGGACAAGATTAATTTTTTGGGGGTTTGCTTTCATTTACAATTTTCACGATCATTGCACACTCGGCAACGTTGGCTCGTCCTCCTCCTGTGAGCATGATTCTTATTGCATTCATAAAATTGTTGCAACGCTTTTGCACTACATAAAGTAGAAATGATCACCATCATTATCAAGTTGAATTTTATAAATCGAACCAAATAAAATTTTGTGAAGGACCTCGTTTTCTTTTCTGCAAGCCCTTTACTTACCACCATTAAGTATTTTGCGTTTTCATTTCACTTTGCAGGTTCATCCATTCAACTTTTCGTACTTCATTTGGTAAGGTTTATAATATGCTCCTGACGCTGACTCACGATTTTTTTTCTGGTAAAGTGCAGTCGAAATCGAAACTAACATGAACAGGGTTTTGACTATGGAAGAAGCAATAAAAGGCAAAATAATAATTGTTATCCTCTAAAAATATCTGCATCATGTTCCCTTATTGAGATGATCCTCATCATTATGATTGTTATTGCTTCATAATCCATATTTTTATTTGTNTAAAAGGCAAAATAGTAATTGTTATCCTCTAAAAATATCTGCATCATGTTCCCTTATTGAGATGATCCTCATCATTATGATTGTTATTGCTTCATAATCCATATTTTTATTTGTAAACCAGCCTCCCTTTACCTAAAAAATATAGGCTCATCATCTCCTGACTTGTGAACTGAACAATTTTTTATGTCGTGTATTACCTCTTCCATCCCATCCCATTTTATTACATTTTCCCTTAACCTCCTGTAATTGCACCTTTTGGAAAATTATGCAGAAAAAGCAGAGGCATATCATTATCTCTTACCATTCATAGGGATTTTTTAAAAAATCTAAGCCGAGCGCATGCGTTACTCAATTGGAGTCATGCTTTTTAGTCATCTTAAAAACCTCATGAAAATAATATTTGAGACACTTGACATATTGGAATGTAATGGGCGAAGAAAGGTTACCTCATAGAAAAGATACGAAATTATTACTTACAAGTTGTTTTAGTGCACGATATATCAAAAGTTATTGTCATATACGTCACGTGAACAAGCTCTATTTCAAAATACCATCGTTTCTAGTTCACCGCCATTCATTACAAGTTGAACAAGCGAACGGGTGATGTCAAGCGCCGTGGAGAGTGCAAAAGTGCAAGGCTGCAAGGGCAAGAATAAAAAAGGGTGAAAGAGTTTGACATTCAATTTGCGATTAATTAATAGTACTATATACCAGTTCTGACAATTATACTGATCAGACGTGTTATACTTTTTTGAAAGAGATACGTACCTTCACCTTAAAATAATGGGCTTGGTAAGTTTTTCAACTCCCTTTTAATTCAACGTTTCAGATTTTTTTGCGCAGTATTTTGTTAGCTGATATTCTAAAAATACCTAACTTTCTTATCATTTAGTCGTCTTTTGTTTGTTGTTGACAAAGTAAATATCTAATTTAAAATGACTATACCCTACATTATAATTTTATCATAATTATCATCAATCCTCCTTGATTTTGCAAGTTTTAAATTGTTTAAGTGCTGAGTCTAGTTTGCTCACATAATTTAAATGTTTGATAATTTAAGTATTTCTCTCAAAACTGTCTTGTGGGAATGTGTGAGGGTGGACCGAATGAGTAAAACAAGATAATATTTCATGTTATGTTACAACAGATTTATCAAAGTAGAAAATCTTAAGAAGTAACGAGATATTTCGTCTTTTCCAAAATATAATTCATCCCATTACAGAATCAGATAGCTTCATATAAGTATTTTGGTGACTTGGCATTAACAAAATCAAGAGCCGGTATCTACTCTGTTTATGTTCAGTGCATGTTCGTTTACAAAAAGCATCAAAATTATCGAAAGCTAAAGAATTTTGATGTTGATATTTTCCCTTTCGATTTTGACAAAAAAAAGAGTAAGTCAAACATGGGGAGTTTTGCATTCGATTCGAAGACAGACGAAGATTGAGTAGTGCGTTTCTAAATCAAGTTTCAAAAATAAAACTGCCGAGCTGACATCATGTTGTTCACTTTTCTTTTTCAAATCATAGATGCAGTAACATCTCAACAATGACTTTTTTATACAAAGGCAAAGCAAAAAGCACATGCTGAAAAGCGTGAGAGTCAAACCAGAGCGATTTCATTTTTTGTTGTACTTCCCCTTTTTCTATTTTTCTGACTGAATGTGTGTAGTATGTAATTTGCAATTAGACTTGGCTTAACGTTCTATCACGTTCTGACTATGTAGTACGTAGGGATTTTAGGAGGGGAAAAAATAATATTGCAATTGCAGTTTTGTTTATCCTTTTGAGCTCATCACGCTTTAGTTTTTATAGAGCTGCTTAGATTGCATGTCTTCGGTGGTTTTTGGTGTCTGTGTGGTGTGGTGTGATGTCGTTAAAGAAGAGCTTTACTATTAAAGCAAGATCAGATTAGCCTTTTGCAGCTTTTGCTTACACGTTGCAAATTTTTTGTTGGAGATAGAGAATCTGATAAGACCACAGAAGAGGAGGAACGAAAAGCTTTGAGATTGGATTGAGATAAACTCGAAGCTGTGGACAAGACAAAAAGACTGCTGCAGTCCGCATTGTTATCGCTGTTATTTTTAGTGTTTTGCATTGCCGGACTATAGATGAAAGAGATCGCTTGAGAGCATCTGCGCGACTACTACGAAGATTTCAGTTTCAACGGTGTAAGCAGACGCATAAACCACTGACACAATTTAGCCTAAGCGTTTTTTAACCAACGATGGCTTTTTGGTAAAAACTTCCACATCAAAAAAATAATTACTCGTCCACAGAAAATGTAAACTTTCTTAACGGAAGATATTATTAGACAGGTTTTATTTTAATTCTCGTTGAATCCGGTTTTGTGAAAATGCCATAAGGGATCATTTTTACTTTTACCTAACCAAAACAAAATTATCAAAAACCCAATCAATAATTTAGTGTCAAAAGTAAAACTCAAATAAAGTGTCCTGTGTATGTACAAAGAGAAGAAGAAATTGTTCTTTTGGGGGCAATATGAAATGTTTTTGAAAGTGCTGTTGCTGCAATCATTTTAAAGATCTTTCAAATGATAAAAAAATCAGTGATTTATGTTTAACTAATTTTGCCTGAGAGAATTTGGATCAAGGATATTTTAATAAAAATGTCAAAATAATTAGGCATCTTCCTAATTTGGCAACACTTTGCTGATTGCAGTATCACTGGTAAATTAAAATTGTGTCAGCTTCAGCCATTTTTTTGCCTTCCGATTTTGAAAAGCACCCAATGATCTATACTCTTTACTTTTTTGTTCGTTATTTTTTCACTTTTGTTTTCATTCCGTTATCTCTATTCTTAATTTATGAAGTTTCTGGCTCTATATTTGCGCATGAAATAAGAGATGCCCATCGGCTCATTTGCGTCATTAGCACGGATAAGTTTTGACCAAAAACAGAAATCAAACTAAACTAAAGACAGGCA
>JAHZMX010002139.1:0-10835 GCA_027743895.1 Seira musarum | reverse complement strand
AAAGATTAAAGTTAAATTATTTGAGAAAATATTTTGATAAAAGCTGGCGTGATCGTGTCTTTCAATTTTGATTGTGTCGTGGAATTTAGGTAGATAATATGGTTAAGTTAAGGTGTAAGTAGGTAGGATAAAGTTTAGTGGGGATTCAAGAAAGTAAAAAAATATTCGGTTGGCCAGTCCAAGATTCACTGGGACATTTAAATGCTGTTTAAGAAGAAGGGTCTTTGAACCATGTATCTACCTCAAATCAAACGTTCAATTTTGCTTTTTACTCCACACAGGCGCGGTTCTGTATTTTCATCAACCAATTCAAATTCAATATGTCAATGTCCCTGTTGATGTGAAAAGAAAGTCTGCAACGCGAAACCTACCTGACCTGAACTTATAAGACTGGCTTACGTTGGCGGTTAGAAAAGATATTATTCGTTAGTTGAACAATCAATTTCAATGTGAGCATCCCAATTACATTCCAGGAGAACTACATTATTCCATCATCTTAGAATGGAGGGGTAAGATAATTATTTTTTAAAAATATTCATGAATTGAACGTTTGTTTTAATTTTATTCAATTTATTTCGTCAACAGATCTCAGGGCGACGGATCAGGATCTGAAGGGAATTTCGAAATGAGTTTTGAATTTGCTGACCGAATGGAGATGGAGTTAGATCCTGATCGCGATGAAGAATGTCATTTCGAAGATTGTCTCTTTGGTGGCGAAGAGGAAAGAGGATCGTCAACAGAATCTTCAATCCAAAATTTAAATCAAACAAATCCAGAGTCAACTGCGGTCGAAAAAACGGTAGCTGGTAATATTCCAGTGACGACCGTGATAAATCAAGATACCAAGTTGAAAGGTGCTAAGCAAACTAATGACGATAGTGATGATTCCGATTCTGCAATGGGAGACGTTGGAGTTCATCCTCTTTTGTTTCCGGATGTAAGGGAAAAATTAAAGTGAATTTTGGAGTGTGTCAGTAATTCTGATTGTGTGGTCAATTTAGCTTATTTATATTCTTTATAATGACATATAGGTTATTCGTGACGTGATGAACTTCCTTCCTGCTACTGATATCGAGAGTTCTCGACTTGTTAATCGAGTATGGAATGTTGAAGCTTGTACAGTCCTCAGAAACAAACGGGTCGTTGTATTCCTTGACGTGGACGCTGTCCGGGTTTACAACAACGCAATGAGGGAAACCACTGACTTTCCCCACGCCCAATTTGAATTTTGCATCCCTGATTTTACCGGTTTGGTTGACGAGCACCTTCGTGAGTTTTGGAAGTTGTTCGGACCACATATAAAGTCCTTGTGTTTTCGGCAATCAGCCGTGTTCTGGAGAGATTTGTTGGACGTTGTTGAGCAGCATGTGCCAAATTTAGAGATCCTGTCGTTCAGGCATGTACCTCGTATTGATGTATCACGATCAAGAAACGGCCCCTCCGAGCATCGACAAATTCGCACGGTAAAAGAGGTCCGTCTAGCTTCGTTTCCTGGATCACGTTTGGTGGCTGCGGAGCGCTTGGCATTTATGTTTCGCACGCTTCCAAACCTGGAAGTTCTGGATTTATTACCGATGAGGCCAGTAGTAAAAACCAGAGTGTCAGTTGCTCTCATTGAGGCGCTCCAGAAACCTGAGGTATCGCTACCCAACTTAAGGAAAATTAATTTCAATCTGGAACTTTTCCCTGAGGGGTTGGATGCTCTTGCAAGCAAACGGTTCCCATTCCAGCGTCTACACCTTACCTTAATGAATGGTGTGAAGGCGAATGCATTTAAGGATCTCCTAACTTCTCTGGCACCAACGCTGAGGGACTTTCAAGTCAACCTGCCCGAATCATTCTCAAACACTCAAACATTTTCCGCGAGAAATTCTATCAAACCTGAGGAATGCGTGGAAGTTTTGCGAAATCTAAGAACACTCAAGATGGAGAATTTCAAAGGGTGTATCAATTTTGTGCAGAAAATGCCAGCCCTTGAGTCGCTTGAATTGACAACTCCAAAGTTGGCCCAATGCGTACCTTTTGGATTTAAGTCTGTCAGTCGAGGCTTTAGCTTTTCTAAAGGATTTTCAGTAGATGAGCATCAGTTGAAGTACTTGAAAATATTCCCGAATTCCTCTCCTGGTACAGCTGTAGCGGAGACAATGATGCTCGAGTCGATTTCACGTTGTTTTCCTGGATTGAATTCCATTCACTTGGAGGGTGTAGATGATGATGGACTTGGAGTAATTTATAGAAATCTCCCATTCCTGTCAGAAGTCGAACTCATCCAGGCCAAGTGCTCGGACCAGGTGAATTCCATTCACTTGGAGGGTGTAGATGATGATGGACTTGGAGTAATTTATAGAAATCTCCCATTCCTGTCAGAAGTCGAACTCATCCAGGCCAAGTGCACGGACCAGGGACTTACTGGAATTCCATTGGAAATTTGTAATGATATGATTGAGACGAGCACATACATTGTAGTCCAGGCTGAGAAATATCGGCGTGATCTCTTTATCGGAAGTCTGCAATGTAAGAAAGGAACTTTTAAAAATTATTCTAATTGATGAATGTTTCCTTGTTTTTTTTTCTTTATTCAAGTAATTTTTTGCTTTTTTTTTCTGCAGTTCTCAGAAAGTTTTCTATTAGTTCAAATGATATCACGGATGCGACCATTGCACTTGGACTTGCTGACTGTAAAAACCTGAAAGAGTTGAAGATTGGTTCACCAAAGGTATGTGTATTTTCCCTTAAATCTCTGGAGTTTTCTAAAATTTTCTATTGTATAATTTAATTGCAATTCTAATTTAAACTGCAGATTACAGATACCGGTGTAATCTTCATCACTGACAAGTTCTACAAGCAGTTGGAGTATCTTGATCTTTCCGACTGTCAGGAAATTACGGAACAAAGCAAATTTTACGCAGGGGAAAAGTTAATTGGAAAATTAAAGGTAGCCGATACGATTCCGGAGGACATGCAAGCTGCACAAGCTAAACCTGCACGAAAAGAACGGCTCCCGAACCCCAACCGTGGTATAATCAAGTTAAAACGAAGTCTCACTTCGACTTCGTCCGCTGCTTCTGCAATTGTGGCGGCTTTGCCACCAGCATTATTGGAACACCAAGGAACTCCCCCAATAGTCGCTGCTGCAGCGAATGCCGCTGCCCAACATTCCAAATTTGTAGCAGAGGACTATGACTTTTTCGAAGAACATTCTGAAGATGATTTACGTGGCGCTTTTCCAGGCCCGCCATTCCCCGCCGATCGCAACCGTCGAATTTTCCGCATTCGGGAAGCATTCCGTCGAAATGCTGACTTCATGCGTAATTTACAGCGAATGGGAGTGCAGCAGTTCCGAAGACTTTATCGTCGGGAGTGGGAGGACCGTGAAAGATTCCTAGTGCTTCGAAACGAAGCGGCCGAAAGGGACAATCCACCTTTAGTAGAAAGGCGAAATCTTGCATTTGAATTTGATGAAGAATTTGATCTCATGTTCTTGCGCCATCATCACATGCATGTTCAAAACGAACATCACCATCATCATCATGATCCAGACGACCATGATCCTCCTGATGAAATCCTCGTGGTTGCAGGAAATAATAATCGAGATGAGGATAATGTAGATTTAGTGGAGCGTGTTTTAGATTCCAGCGAAGATGAAGATGATAACGACGACGACGATGCAGAGAACATCAATCGTCGCATTATCATTGCCGAGGATGATGGAGGTCCAATGGCACCGCCCATTATAGCTCCAGCTGCTGGCGATCAGGATGCTGCCGGTGATGGTGGAGGCGACGCGGATCAACCTAATCGTTTACCTGAGATCCATCTCGCCGAATTATTTCGTCTAGGCCTTCGCCCTGACGACATTGAATTTTGGCTTCGTAACCGTCCGCTCTTTGATCGAGAGGAGAACGCGCACGGTGCCAATCTGCAAAATTTCCCCGCAGTTCTCCGAGCAGTTCACGCTGCTGATGCAATGAGAGCAGCAATTCAAAACTTACCACCTATACCCCCTCCTCCCGTTGATGATGCTCCACCTGCTGACGCGGAGCACCGTGAAGAAGATATAGATCTTGAAGCCATTCGTCGTGTCGTGATGAATGCGTTTGTTGACGACATACCTGAATTACCACTTGAAGGATAGATAAAGAGAGCATGAGAGAAAGAGCAGAACATATTTATTTCCCTCTGAATTATTTGATGAGCATTCTATGTAACCAACTACCTTCATATCTGTATAGAAATTTAGAGCTCAGAATTTCTTTTGTACTTCGAGTACTTATTGGTGCATACTATAATTACTATATGTACTTACTTATGATAAGAAAAATGATTTATTCAACATGTTTACTAGTATACGCTCTGAATTAGTTTTGTTTGCGGTGTTCTTTTTTTTCTTCCAAAAATATCCATAAAATACATTCGAGTATTTCGCATTCAAAATTATTACTACACACGACATGACACAATCCATATACATGGTATAATTTTTTTGTAAAGTGCAGTTAGCTTTTGTGATGAGAATTATGATTTTTTCTAGTTGATTTTATTTACTCGTGTTTAGTGATATCTTTCAGACTGGTGAAGATGTAACTTATCCAAATTTTAAACTGAGCAATTCTGTTTTTCTTCAAGAATACAAATAAATAGTCAATCAGTATTTCATAATGATAATAATAAAACTGTAGATGAAGGCTGTCTATCTCGAATTTAAACAGAATGTAATTTTCCCCACTTTTTAAGTTATTCACATTCAGAGAAATATCGAATTGTAATTGTAGAAAGTATATAAGATACAAAGTATAATTACACTACGTGTCAAGATTTAACAGTGTAGATCATTTTTCCGTGTATACTGCCTTCATTTAAAACTTTTATCGTAGAAAGTCATAAATATTTCAGAGTAAAACGAAAATGAATTTAATTTCAGATGAAATGAAATTCCGGTCATTATTATATAAAGAGTTTTTTAAAGCGGTGATTTATTTACGATAGTTTCCTTTTGTCAGTTAAGTCGTACGAACTTTAATTAATCTTTCCGTTTTCATGTATCATTATCATTGTACTTTCGCTCGCTTCGAATAAAATTGAAAAAAAAAAATTAAAACTTAACTTGTGTAATAATCCAACTTATTTTATTTTCAATATATTTGAGATGGTCTGTGGGGATCGAAATGGTCATCGTCGTGACTCCTTCTTCTTTCGTATTTGTTTACCCGCTCGCTCAAAAATTCTGACTCCAACTTTAATTTCCGTACTGCACGTGCAGCCACAAGACCTCGACTTCTGCAAACGCGGCAGCACAAGTAATTTTTGATAAGCTCGCAGTAGTTCGACTTTACTTCTTGAATCGATGGTTGAGTTGTAAGTATTGATGTTTTCGGTTTATTCTCATCTCTGGATTTTTTCCTGTCATCTAACCCAGAGGAAGAGCCTATGTCAATGGAATGGTATGATCCACTTTTTGCGGCAAGTTTTGCGATGTTGATTGACTGGATTCCATGTTCTGTGAGGATTTTTTGAAGTTCAGGAGCTGACCTCCGCTTCAGGTATTCTTCTTTCATTTCTTTCAGTTCAAGAATGGCCAGGGGGTCTTCGAGGTTGCTGTTTTCATCAAATACGGCTGTGGAAACTAGCCAAAGATCTTCAAAGTAGTCGAGGTGCTCCAGGCATATTTTCGTTTGGGGTAGGAGGTCGGCAATGGCCCTGAATAAAAACGTTTAAAATTATTTTATCGGTCTCAAAAAAAAAACCAAAACCAAATGCATAAATAAGTACACCCACTTACTGATAAGCAGGGCGAACGACAGCGTTAATGAAGTTTATTTCGATTTGGGGAATGTAAGCAACTCGCCTGTCCATCATTGGCATCTAAAACATTTATTGAGATTTAAAATGTCGGTCGTCCCATTAAATTGTTTTATAAAAACGTATCTAAAATGAAACTTTTCCTTTACCGGTTTCAATCCTAATGCAATCTCATCATCCCCTTGTGCAAAGAATTCGTGGAAGATGGATTTCTTTCGGAAAGTATTTAATTTTTTTTATTTATATTGTCTATTTAAAATGTCTTTGATAATATCAAGTAGTACTTACAACGCATGGCAAGTTTGTATCCCAAGTCTTGATGTTATCACATAAATCTGCTGTGGTCATCATAACGGCACACAAATGCCTTCGGTGAACACGATCAGTCTTATCATAATGTGTTAAAGTGTGGAAGTACTCATATCGATTTTGTAAGTACTTGGCAAGGTCAGTGGCTTAAAATGTATTATTCAACTACCTAACTAACATTCTAATGGTCTTCAATTTATGTTATGAACCAAAATGCTAAATAATATATGTACCTAAAATGTTCCATTGAATCAACTCCAGAAACTCCCGATACTCATCGTCTGTCAAGCTCTGAAGAATATTGCAGTCCTCCGTATTGAGAACGCTAAGAGCCACGGCAATGTGGTGTCTCTAAAAATAGAATTGAAGGTCGAAAGGTTGAGTAAATCACATTGCCCCAGAATTATGTCCATTTCATTGCATAATAATACCTCCATAATGCTATCCTCTTGCTTGTACAAATGATATAATTCAGACTTGGTGCACAAGTTGAAGTGGTTATTCCTCCCACGGTGATCAATATCATGAGCCATGCATGAAATAATTAGCGTTAAGGCTTCCAGCTCACTAATTACATGATTAAACAATGTAAATTATCAATTGTATTTTCCTCTCGTGCCTTTTGACCTTCATTCTTGGAAAATATGAATGAAAAGTTCATTTTTTTTAAATACGTGAGATAGCCCGAATGAATCAGATCCAGTTTCTTGAGTAGGACGTATGCAAAATGAGTTACGCAACAAGAATGTTTCCAGTTGTGGTATGGCATATCCCTGTAGCCTTGTTGAATTGATAGAATGAAGCTATTTGAATGTGATAAAATTAGATCTGATTAAAATCTGGTACCAGCAACAGCAGGGCTTCCCAAGAACCTGTTTTTTTTTTGTTTTTTTTTGTATTAAAAAGGGGAATACCGGATCAAAATGGTTTTTTTCATTTTCCACCTGTGCGCAAATCCCAAATCAATGAACATGTAGAGGATCACTCCTGGTGATTGATGATCCGGGAAAATTTTCATTGTGAAGTTGAAATCCAACAGTTTCTTCCGGAATGAGGCAGAGTAATTGAATTTCAGGTCGAGCAACTGCTTCACCTTGAAGGGACTTACTTCTCCGATATTTGCCAGGACCTCATTACGTATTCCATGCCTTCTAATCGCTTTCTTTTTGTAGTCCAGTAAAAGTGACGATGAGATTATGGCGGCTGCTCTTTTTGCAAACAACAAAGCCTGCTCTTCATCCTGAAAAGTGAACCCACCTTGTTTGTTTGAGAGCTCAACGACAAGTGGAGCCTCCCCGGAATGCTCGATGATGGGTATCACCAACATATTTCTAAAATTACGTGATTCATAATCAATTATCTGACTTTCTGAATCGATGAATTTTTCTACAACAATTACTTGACTACGCAGCCCCCGACTGAATGGATTTCGTTCCCTCTGAATCCAAACGTGGACATATCCGCGACTTCATTTATTCTCACAGACCTTCCATTCATGGCTACGAAACCAACAGGCGTTTCTGAGGTGAACCGAATGTCATTATTTTTATGGACCTTTAAAACAAGCACGAAATAATAGATGCTGATTTCGAAGTAGGTTCTCTCAAATATTTTAAAGTAAAATATTGAAGAGGAAATTACTGAAGGGTCAGGGCACTTCTCCTTGTCGATCATGGGATTACCAACATTGCAATACTTCACCAATTTCTTATCTTCGACCAGTTCCTGATGCACTGATAGAACTTGAACAAACTCCGCTTGCAAGAAATCTGCCATTACGGTGGCGATTGTTTTCACACATTGTCGGATTTGATCTGAAATTTCGAAGATAAATCAATGCAGGAAATGTTTATGCAAAGTCAGATTGACAGCATTTAGATGCCTGTTATTACGAATGTCCTTCTCAGCTTGAGTCAAAGCATTCAATGCCACGGATATTCGGTTACAACGGGTAGCACTCTCCTCACACTTATGCACATTAATGAGCAAAGGAATCGTTAAACTGTGAAGAATGCAAAAAACTGATGAATGTTGTTTTTTTTGTCGTTTGAACAATGTAATAATCACCATCAAACAATTTTCATACTCCAAATAATCATATAAAGTGTTCCAAATGCTTTCCGTGTCCAGCAATGGAGAAATCGCGTCATTGTAAGCGATACCTGCCACCCCAACAAGGTAGATTCCTTTCGGTGCTACAACAGTGACCGGAATGAGAATAAGGTAATTAGGCTGCACTTTCAGGATTCCTTTCCAAGAAAAGGTGTAAGTCTTTTCTAGAAGAACGGGAAGTCGCTTGAAGATAACCTCAGACATTCCAGACATTTTTTTCTGGAATGAAATTAAAAATTCCTCAGTAATTATTTGACTGGTGGTAAAGGTAAAATAAAGCTCCAATAGCGTACGCTGCTGTATATAGTTCGGTGCAATGTGTCATCGCAGATGTGCTCAAAATCTTCATTGTGCATCCGCAAAGCAATAACTTCATCAGCCTGAGTTTCCCCTTTAATCTTCAAATGAAAACTAAATTAAAAGTAAGGATTTTAAGGAACAATTGATAGAGCTGCGAAGTTTGACTTACGAAATCACTATATTTCGTTTAGAATTTGACCCGACGTCTGTCCCCCTTTGAATAGCTTCAGCGTTTGTTGCAATTTGGGAGTCCTCGGATTTTGCGTAAGAGGCAATAGCTCGTCAAACGGAATCGGTGTAAAATCTTCATACTGAGCGTCCGACTTCTTATTATGACTCCGACTGTAAACAGTAAAATGAAGTGTTTTAACCGGACATAAAATAATATGATTTGGTCTTGAATTTAAAACCTATGGAAGAACCTTCACCCATTTTGGTTGGTATTAATGGGTAGTGCGTGTAGGGCTTGAACGGGTAACATTTTCCGAGATAAATATGCTCAATTCAAACTAAACTCTTAGGATTAAATCGTTATTGCATATCATTAACCGTTCAAGCCCGCCTACCTTGCTTACCTACCCAGTAAAACATTTTGACATCTCTGTTCAAAAATTTTTGAAAAAAGTTGAACTATTAGACATACAAGCCGCCAAAAATTCGCTTCATCTTCAAATGGGCAATGCAAAACCAGCTTGTTAATGCTAACACAAGTATTAAGCAATAAAATTATGACTTGTTTTTTCATCAACCTGTGACTGCACTACCGCACTGCAGTTAATTTTCATTGTCATCAAAGTCCCTGAAAAAACGTGCTCCCAACTTTAAAACATTAAGTAACAAAGGACTCATCATAACTAATAATAATTATATTTTGCTAGGCTACTACAATTTCACGTCCTCCTTCTTCAATGAACACAAAAACTACAACGGTGCATTATATTCAAAGGACATGAGTTTGAGTAGCATCTTACAACCACAAGCAAAATGTGAAGCCAACAAGAAATCATTTTTAAAAATTAGATGGATAATTATATTTTGACATTCTGTAAAAATTTTACTGTAAATCTTGAGTTCTGCACCTGCTGCTACTACTAAAAGAGTTACGTGACTATCATTTCAAATTTTGAAGTTTGATTCTCATTTAATGACAAATCATGTCGATAAGCAAGCCAGGTTGCATATCTCAAAAAATTCATAATGTCATTTCATATATCACGTAATGTGCAAGGCAATAATATGAAATTGTCATTTGTCTGGGAATTTTTTGGACGTGACGAATGTAATCTGCAATTCTCAAATGTCATTCGAATTCCGGAACAAACTCAAACTCCCTTCGTGTCTTCCAAAACACATAAACTGACCTGTGTAATTTGCTTTCATTTTGTGGAGCCGTAATTATGAACTCGTGACTATCATTTCAAATTTTGAAGTTTGATTCTCATTTAATGACAAATCATGTCGATAAGCAAGTCAGGTTGCATATCTCAAAAAATTCAGAATGTCATTTCATATATCACGTAATGTGCAAGGCAATAATATGAAATTCAATGCGTGTCATTTGTCTGGGAATTTTTTTTGGACGTGACGAATGTAATCTGCAATTCTCAAATGTCATTCGAATTCCGGAACAAACTCAAACTCCCTTCGTGTCTTCCAAAACACATGAACTGACATGTGTAATTTGCTTCGATTTTGTGGAGCCGTAATTATGAACCAAACCACGAGCTATGTGGCTAGTGCCTATTTAGTGTCACTTGACACTGTCGCTTTTTTCTCCCACAACAGACCCATTTGTAATGATAACGTACGGTAATGAACAACTTCAGGTTCACAAAGCCGGAAGCAAAAGTAATGTTTGACTTAAGTGGGGTTACTTGACATTGACAGCTATGCTATAAGTGCATATAAAATGACAAAGATGTTTTTTATTACAATAATTATTTTTCCTCCCATCATTTATGAGAACTGTACTTATTCAGTGTTTCTACAAAAAAAACTTTAATTTTGCTCGTATTATTATGATACAATGGTACTACCGCAAATAGGCATTTTAAAAGCTTTCGCGAATTCAAGTGTGCCGTAGTTTTTCAAATTACATTGCACATCCTAAATATGTATTTCATAACTTTTTGATTGGATTTAGTTTGGCGAACAATTTATAATTTTAATAACGTGTAGGTTCTCCAACTGAAAAAGTACGGTAATAATATTCACTCTGTACAAGTTTGTCCATAGATGTGGATGAACTTTAAACAAAGAAGTTTGCCTTGATGAGCATTTAAACTGTGAAGACGTAATATAGTCATTTTATGTGA
>JAHZMX010002137.1:0-37455 GCA_027743895.1 Seira musarum | reverse complement strand
CGCTATTTTTGGGATGTTGAATTTTCCTACTGGAAATGTTTTTGATGAAGGATTTCTTCGTGTGTGGGTTGAAAATGGAATGTTTTAAAGAGGGGCGGAGAGGAGCTTGGGAAAAGAGAAAGCACCATACTTGATGTATGCTTCCATGTCTTGTCCTGATGATCATCATTGATCAGAAAAGCACATATAAAATTTGTTACACAACCGGGTGAAAAAAGTAGGGGAAACAGAGAGAGAAGGAGAAGAAGCCATCAGGCCATGCCAGAATGAGGAGGGAAAAGGATAGAATGAAATCGTCGAAAACGGCACTTGCTGCACTTTGCCATTTCACAAATCGATGCAGAGGAATGTATGTATGAAGCGAGGATGAGACGGCTGGCTGGGTGGAGAATGTATAATTTTGAGAGGTTGCCGCTAGACAGAGAAGGAGAGAAGCGAGCGACAGCTATCAACTTTCTCCGGAATAAATGAAATTCTTTACACAGGTTGACCTGATTTTCTGTACGAGAGTTTTGGATGCTGTTTGCTTTAATTTCTAAAATAAAATAACGAATTTACGCAGAATATATTTTTTAGAAAACAAAAATCTTATTTCATAATACTTTACTTCCTTTTAAAACAAACATTAATTTAATTTGAGACTGACCTGAAAAAACAACTTACTAACATGCATTCACTCTTCATTTTTCTTACTCCATTTACATAACTGACTTGAAACTTGAACAATTATTAAACCTAAAGTGTTGTTACAATGCAAACATTTAAATCAATCATAACTAGCCGGTTAAAGCTTATCGAAATCTACTGATACTCGAGATCCTGCGATATATCCATGATCATCCGTCACAATGGAGCAGGGGCTACCCAAGTCGACAACTGCGTGAACTTGAGCTTCGTAGGTTGTTGTGTGAACCATTTCCATTATCATTATTCCTTTCCATATTGCCGCCAATAAGTCTCCTCCGAGGGGTCGAACTAGTGTCTGAATCATCTCCAAAAAATTGTACCTTTTTAGGAGTTTTCGGAGTTCGCTCCATACTGTCGTCATTCGTGCTATCCGCAACTATAAGATTGTCCTTTTCGAATTCATTGTTGTTGTAATTATTATTACGTTTAGAAAGAATGCCTTTCCCTGGAGATGGAGATTCGCCGTTCGAGTTGAAACGCATCTCCTCCCATTCATTTTGATACTTTTCTTGAGCTTCATGAAGAACTTTGAAGTGATCGCCCATGGTTTTTACAAATCTGGTCAGTACCATAAGGTTTGCAAATTGAAATATCACAGCTATGATGGTTAGGATGATTTGTGGAAGGATGAAGAAATGAAGATATCGCAGCATCTGTTTATGACACGAACCCCAGTTGCGACACTCGACCCAGTACCATGGGTGAACAACGTCTTCATTTACCCATGACTCCGAAAATGTGTACAAATAGGCAGCAGATCCTATTGCGATGAAGTCCACGAAAATTGTCAAAGCTGTTATGGTAACACCCAGGTATATGGGATAAAGTAATCTCCAAATCCCCGAAAAAATGTCGTAACCTGCCACAACTATTTGCATAACACCTGCAACTATCATGATATTCACCATCCACTTCACAATGGGAATGTGGTCGGGCTTTGTTATTCGTAAAATTGGTCGGGACGCGACTCCTAATGTGAAAATAAATCCTCCTAGTACTATCACAAAAAGGGAAATTGTGAGGATGGATTTCCGGTATTTGTTCACACGACTTGTGTATTCTTCAGCGTGGCCCATAATGAATTTCTGAAACAAACAATTAAAGGCTTTATTTACTTGATACTATTTTTTTATGAGATTGAATCAAATTGAAGTTTTGAAAAATCAAAAACAATACACTCACCTTTCAATATTATTATGACCCGGAATTATGTAAAGTGGGTGGGACTCTAATTTTCTTATATAAAAAGGATTGATCCGGGAAATACTTCCCATCTTTGCGTTTAGTCGAAATGCAATGTGTTCCATACTTACCTTACGATTAGTTTTGCCTTACAAACTCTACATAGGTTTCTGGACGAGTAATAACATGAATACCTATATGCATGCATATGGATGTTAAATGTGACGAAAAGAAATTTGAATATCCAGATATTGACTTATCTCTTACTAAAATATTATGTATGCCTAAAAATGAAAATTTACAATTCAACTATAGATTGCATGGTAAAAATGCTATGCACTGAAGCTGGAGCTTTGCAGTCAGTTGGTTTGATAAAATAAGCATATTTTATTAATAGCTAGAAATGCATTTTCCGGGTCATTTGTATGGTCTCATATTAGCTTAGCTTATTCATTAGTCAAAACAAACAAATGAGACAGAGATTTAAGCGTGGACCAGACCGAGACCTAAACAAATGACTATCTGAGCATACCAAACTATGTGCTACTGGCTTTGATGTTGTCCCATAGATAAAATACTTAACTTTTAAAAAGATTACTGCGTCCCAATGACATTATGTATGCAAATTCTACGATCTCATATTACATGCCATCATGAATGAATGTTGCAATAAAAATAAAACTAAAGTTATACAGTAGGAGTATTGTCATTTGAGAAAGTTTTAAAAGTTTTAAGAAAATGATTCTTCATAATCAGCAAAATATTCTACGTTTGTGCAACTCCATGCATGTCTCTGAATTACAGACTGAACGAAATCTCCCTTCAGTTATTTTTAAATAAATGGCGATTGCTATTTTTTGCTTCAAGATTTTCTTTCCAGCTTCAGTTTTCAAATAATTTCATGAGGTTGGCATTTACTAAGTCCAACTAATGGCGAAGATATTAAAAGCAAACCTTAAACGACATCGAAAAATACAGAAAAATTAAATATTTTGTGACAACTTTGGTTTGGTGTGCATGATGTATGTAAAGCAATGAACCTTTCTTTGAAAAGCTAAAATCAAAATGTAACGCGATTTGACTTTGCATTTTATACTTTCATTCATTCTTTACGGAATGGATGAAGGGGTATGAAATGAAGGCTAAAGATTAACTTTACATGCAACAGTGTGCATTCACAAATGCAATGCCGTGCACATGTTTCGAGCTTGCTAGCTCAAAACATTCCCATCTGGTCTATGTGGGATGATCTTATTGCTCTTGGTCGTTCTTCATCTGCACATCAGAAAAGTGCAAAATGCTTTTTGCAAACATTACATGCATTCAAATTCCAAGTTCCAAAGAGGAAAGTGATAAAGATAAGCGCTTTTAGAGCTTTAAACTCGAGTCAGACAGAGTTAGAGTAGAAGAAAGAAATATTTTTACTCGATCTCATGTCAGAGTGAAACACTGATTTGCTTTTTTTTGTGATATTGCAAATCTGAAAAGCTAGGGATAAAGAGATTATTTTTTAAGACAAGGTGACTAAAAAAGTAAAAAACAAATATCCTTTTCCTGTTTTTCTTAATTAGGCATTTCATTTAGGATTTTTGACGTTGCAATGTTTTAAGACATTAAATGAACATATATTCGGTAGACACTGTAACGTAAACACAAAGTGTTCATAAAAATTGGTTTACGGAATGAGATGATTGTAAAAAAGTTTGAACTGTTTGCCGGTGACTTCGGAGCTTTAAATATAAAATTAGGATTCTACATGAGCAATAAAGTTAATGAAAAGATATAAAGACGAAAATAGAGAGGAGCAACCTGCTGAGTTCCTCAAAAAGCTTTCAAAAATCAGGTATCTAAAGAATAATTGCCATCTTGTTTGCGATTTCATGTGATGTGATTGTTCAATTGAATAATTTTTAACGAATCGTTTACATTTTCGTATATCTTCAGTCTGATTTACGACACGGATGCATCATGGAATAACTCAACATTAGGTGTTGGAGGATACTTCATTAGGTTGTCGCCTGCGGAAGTATTAATGTAAGTTAATATTTTACACTTGACTATGATCAAATATTATTTAATGAATACCTGCATTATATAGGCAGCAGGAACCAATCGTATCTAATGTTCTACCCAAATCTAATTTCAGTTTAAAAAATTTTTACTTTGTAGCTGAACGAGCTACATAGTTTATATTAGACCTCTTGGAACTTTGTGCAGCAAAAATGGACCCTTCAATGCTAAGTCTTGATGATGTCACCTTATTTGACAATGATTACCAACACTATCTTCGACAGGGGAATGATGAAAATCCGCGACAGTATTTTGAGGACGATGACGACCCAGAAGACTTCATGGAAGACGAAAATGTCATCCAAGACTTTAACCGAAGGGAAAGTTCAAGATCACGAAGAAGGGCATCATCAGAGCATCAATACTTTGGCAATGAATCGTCTGATGAATATGACGAAGAGACTTCTTCTGACGATGACGAAACTCCGAGAATAAATGGCGTTCCGCTGAATAATACAGGACCACGAACGCCGTCCCACAATGAAATTCATGAACAAATCACAAATTGCCTCAAGTCTTCAAAAAATCTTTTAGTTGAATGCCCAGCAGTTCTGAAAAGAAGATTCAAAATTTTAACCGGAGTGTTAGACTACTGGCAATGGAAAAAGGGAACGGCACCAAGCACATCAAGCAGTCGAGAGCGTAACTCTGCTCCGACTCCTGCAGTGATATACTTTGCCACTCGTAATTTTGCTGAGAGTGAGGCTGTTGCGAATGAAATCCGTGAACATTTCACACATTCTGGACATCTGAACAATATGAAAATCACAATCTTGGCTCATCGAAAGAATCTTTGCATAAATGAAGAGATCAAAAATGGTCAACAAAATGGAGTTGATTGCGCCTGCCTTCGACTGAGTCGAAATTTTAATATCAACTTATTCAATTCCTCACGAGGTATCAGAGAGGAGCCGCGGCCAACTTGTGAGTATTATTCCAATACTCACAGACCCCGTGAGCAACTGTTTAGCTTCGTCGAACAAAATGATAGCTTTCAAACTGTACACGACATTGAAGACTTCATCAGTCATGGACAGCTTACTAGTCAATGCCCGTACTATGACGCCAAGCAAATTCATTCTGAAGCCGACTTTGTGATTTGTCCTCAGGAATTCATTATATCTCCTCTTCTTAGGAAGGAGTATAACATTTCCCTCCAATCATCTATACTAATTTTCGATGATGGTTTTAACATCGAAAACATTTGCTATGAAGAAGGTTCTACCACTGTATCCCTCTCGGATCTGGGAAAGTTTGGAAGAATGTGTAGAGGCATCACGGGGCAAACCGTTAGACCGGATTTAGCAGCTTTAATTGAACGTTTGGCAATAGCTATTGAAGAACTGTCGACTTGGATTCAGGAAAACGTTGATGAAAACCCTTTACACGGAGAAATACTTGAGGCTTTGCGCACACATGATTTCTCGTTGGACCAATCTGATGTGGAAAGCTTGATCAGTGTGTTGCAAGATATGCAAACCAATCCTTCCATTGAAATCCGACATCCGGAACACATGTTCAATTTACGAAAATTCCTATATGTAGTCTCTCTAGCCATGTCCAGACCAGTGGATTATTTCCTTAAGGTTACGAGATCTCCTCAAAGCAGAGGAGATTCTGTGGCAGTGTTGCAGATAAATTTGACAAACCCTGGCGCTCTTTTCGTTCCAGTGGAGAATCCATGTATTTCTGTCGTAGTTGGGGCTAGCTGCTTGGCTCCATTCAAAACTTTTGACCAAGAATTCGGTGTCAGTTTCCAAGAGAAAGTCAAAATCGAGCAGGATGACGAAGGACTTTACACTGGACAATTTTTTGCATACTGCCAAACAGGTCCTACTGGAATGACATTTAAACTTAACTATGCTTCCAGAGGTGATCCCAAGGTGATCCAAGAAGTTGGAGAATCAATTCTTCAAATATGCCAGAAAGTGCCGGGTGGGGTTATCGTTTTCTTCCATACTGACAACTTCTTTAAAAAAGTTATGAGCACTTGGCGTACTCTTCCGTCAACAATTCTCAACGACATTCAACGTGTGAAGCATGTAATATCCGAGCAAGACATGACCACACCCGAGAGGACAGATACCTTAATTGCCAATTTTCGGGAACAAAGCAGAATTACCAAATCTTCAAAGCGTCCACAAAACGGTGCTCTTCTTTTGGCTTTACGACGAGGCAAAGTATTTGATCTATTGGAATCCTTTAGAGGTGCTGAGAAGCGTGCCATTATCCATGTCAGCATCCCCTACGCGGCATGGTATTTGGATCAACTTATTATGGCTAAACGCTTCTTATTCGAGGAACGTCATGGCATTTCCGCGCCTCAGGAAAACCACGATTGGTACGAAAGCGAAGCTTTTCGAAAACTCAATCAATCCTTCAATCATTCTGTCCAGGATAAAGAATGGGGAATCGTCGTGGTTCTCGACAACCGAATGCATAGTAGACGTCATGAGTTCGATAATCTTCTACCCACTTGGGTCAAAAATCGGTTCAGACGACACAGCTTTTCGAGACTTATCCAGAGCATTGGTGAACATGTTGCAGCCCAAGAATTAAATCAAGCAAACTGAACTGGTTTACTTGCCTTTATAGTAAATCATTGTCTTGCCCAGGAGTACAAGAAAAAGACATCATTTAATCATATAAATATAATAACAATAATACTTACTTAATGTATGTTTTTGGAAACTAAGCCAAAGCCTTGTTCTAATTTAATTTATGCAAGCAGCCAATTTAAACTTCAAGATGCAATGTTTGCATGTATGCAATTTGAAAAACATCATCTTTAACAATTGTCAAGTCAGATTTTTTCCCTTTTTTGTAGTTATTACTTACCTATATTATATTGTATGTTTTACCTTCATTCACATCTTTTACGTGTAGTAATCATATAATTCATATAATATTCTGTTAGGAAAGGTTGAAAATCAAATGTCTGGTTGAGTGGCGTGAATTAAATTATGTGTTGTAATCGATACACAAATTATTTTATTCGAATAATAATTTTAGCTTTAAATAACATTTGGTGATTGATTGCCTTTAGTTATGAAATGAACGAATTACAAATGACATGTACCAGTGACCATAAGTAATTTATATATGTAATTTTCCCGTTTAAATTAAGTGAGTTTGGAGTTGAAATATTAAATAGATTTTTACTTGCTATACAAGCCACTCATTGTTATTAAAATATGCAAGATCTGGGGAGGGTGGGTGAAACGTATTCATTCAATTGATAAAATAGTATACTGTCTCAAATTTTAGCAAACAGTATTTGCGGGGATAAAAATGCTACTTTGTATTTACAAATCAAATGAATTTAATTTAATAGATTCCTTCCAAACGTGCCTTAAATTTACTACACTATATTTTCTCATGCAAAATTATAGTATTCTTTTGTATTTTAAGATTAAGATCATTCATGCAATAAAATAAATACATATAAAACTGGATGTATAAATCATGACCCTATTTGTCCCTGGGTTTTCAATGATGCGTTTTAAAGGCTACTCGTGGACAATGCGCATTAAACCAAGTATTTTTCTGAATCCTCGTTTTGCACTTATTTTCGTTGTATAAGTGACTTCAAGAAAAAAAAAATCCAATTACAGATAATCTTTTTGAGCTTGTATGTAGCTACCACTCATCAACGTACCATAAGTCATGCATACATTATTTTCCCACAATTTACGAAACTCCTTTACCTAGTATAACTCTGAAAGAAGCCGACTTTACATTTCGGAGAATTATGAGTCATAGCATAATTTCTACTTTCTGCGTTGAAAAAATTTAAACCAATGTTATAATTCCGTCACCGTAAACTGTCAGGAACCTAAGAACATTTGATTATAATGTCCTTTATTTATAACATCATCTTTTCATGACACTTTACATAATATCATGCTTTTTCACACGCTTAAAACATCTTCACTTTGTTTCAATTATCTCACGTCTCAAGTGCCATTTCATATTCTATCATTGAGTGGAGCGGAAACAACAAAATCGCTGACTCCGAGAACCGTTTCAAAGTTGAACTTCGTGATTTTGCTCATTCCTCTTGATCTAATTATTAGAGAGCTTGAAACTAGGCATCTTTGTTTCATCACGATTCTATCTTTTCAAGAGTTGGTTAAACTGAAGCATTACATTGTTTGAGTCTCAAAGTTTATAAGAAAATCACTGCAAAAATTCTTTCAGGTACGCTGACACTTGTCTGCTAGTTTTACTCCACTTCATTAAACGAATTATACAATAACAAATAACATTTTCTTTTCGTTTCATTCACATTTTGGGTACCGTAAGATGCTATTATTATTCTAAATTTCGCAAATGCCACAGCATCATGCATTTCATTTACGTACATACATGTACAATGTATAGGTACATTTAATCTTAGAAAAGAAGCAGTAAGGTATATCCTTGATTCGTCGATTCTCGCATTTCTAGGGAGGGTATCATTTCACCCCACCGAAATTAAAAATTCTACACACATTTCTACTCCACATTATCTATTTTACGAGTGTTTAAAATTTGTTCCGTTTTATTCCCGTATCCGATGCATTGTTGTTACACACCTATAGAGTTTATCCTCTCGTCTATGAAATTTAAAACTTTTCATATCATGAGCACAACAAAACCTCATCCATAATTTTCGTAAAGGACTAAGGAGGCTGAAATGGTACATTTTCCGCTTGTGCTGCGTACCATGACGAACTCTTACACAAGCTGGTGAACGGACGAATGGATGGATGGATACACGGGATGATGAACTTAACGATCATCCCGATACGATACAATGACGATGAGGAAGAAAATTAGGAGAATGAGAGCTAAGAGTATAATATAACATGTATCTCCCACTCTATTCAAATTCTTTCTCTAGCCACGGAAAAAAAATTGAAAATCAACGATGCAAAATGGAAGGAAGAAAGTAATGTGCTTGCAAAAAATGTGAATAATAGTGTAGTAGAAGTACCTAGACAGCGTGAAGTGAAGTGCCTCTTTAATATGAAGAAGGCAAGGTACTTTATTACAATGAAGTCATAATCTTTCTCATTTTGCCTTTTCCCCTTATTTCGCTAAAATCATGTTCTTTCTTGTAACTTGGTTGAGCTAACAAACAAATGTAACTAATTTTGGTCAGGTAACTTCCCCTGAGCTGGTTTTAACGTAATGTGACGTAGCTTAATGTAACGTAAAAACTTGCATCTAAAGTAAGTAATTCCAACAACTCATTTCTCAATGGATAAACTTGGCTTTGTGAAGAAAAGGTGGTTTCAAATTAGGGAAGATGATGATGCATCAACAATCTCAACGCAGAAAACAATATGAAGACCAGGCAAGCAAACAATGAACATGAAGCTTTAAGATTCATCTCGCTATGATATGGCTGTGTGTGATGTAACTTGACAGTAATGTCAAGTCAGGAAAGAACGAGAAGCAAAAGGAGTAAGCAATAAAATAATGAATGGCAAAGTTTATGTAGCAATCGTTTTAGACTACTTTCTCATTTTAGACCTATCAAAGATGAATCACAAGGATGTATGCACAGAACTGTAAGACAATGCTACATAGACAAAATGCCATAAAAATAACCGAATCTAACCATGCTTCACGTATACCTTTAAAAAACCACTTTGTCCTCTTGAGAAAAAACTTTTTTTTGAATCAGCTTCTTCAAAAAGATCCTTTTGTGATCGTGAAGCATCAGTCATTGAGATGTGAGATGAGAATAACTTTAGAGTTGAAAATTTTATAGCTGACATCAGCAAAAGCGTAGGAAAGGACAGGAGGGAATTTCTCTCAACATTACACTTTTTGAATGAGAAAGTTCTCTGTGGTTTTTAAATCGTGAATACCAAGGCAGAAGAGTAAAAATTTAAAAAAATAATTCTAAAATCATTGACACAATGGCCACAAATATGTGAATAGTCAACCGGTCTGCATTACAAATTACAAATAAAAGTCATACTCCATTCGTAATATCAACTTCATTCCGTCATTGCCACGCCAAGTGTAGTAATCACGTCATTAAATATTCCTTTAACCTTAAGCCATATAGTCTTTAGGATCATCGTTGAGTTTCTCGCTCGTTATTAATATCAAGTATCCACTTCCCACGAGACCCAGCCCATTCATTATCACCTCAGCTAGCGAACAACCTAAAAATGTCTCTTTAACTTGAGCATTACATGTTTGACTCTTGTCTGGCCGCAAGGTCTGGATTCTGGATGGCCATCCCATTCACAAAGTTGAGACAGAAACCAGAGTTTCTCCAATGACAAAACAAGGTCTATGTTTCTTAAGCTGATCTGTACATCCTATCGATTACGAGATCACTAGCAGAAAAATTGAGCCAAATGCATACATAAAATATGTAATTGACCAACCATAATATTTTTCTTTCATCTTATCGCATCCATTTCAATTTCGTTTGGATTACGTAATAAGTAATCATCTCATCACTCCCAACTCCCAACTAACTTCATTTTGGGACATTATTGCACAAGAAAACTTTAACTCTCAAGTCACTTCCCATTCCAGTCGTATATGACACCAACTCTATTGGTCAAATCGGTAAGCAAAAATCGTTTTGATTTTCTCATGATATTTTCCTGATTTATAACTAACTGCATCAAAACTGTAAAGAATGAGTCAAGAAGCAACATGATCGGCACTACATATTTGCATGTATTTGGAGGAAGCGCGAGAAGTTCCCATGCTTCTCCTAACAGTAAATTCCAGGCATTATATCAAGCAAGCAGTGAATAGTTAATTTACCATGAAAAATGTCTAACCACAGTGGATAAACACAAACGTGCAACAATGAAGTTCAACAATGAAAAAAATGAAAATGTGTAATATAGGTAAGCAAAAAATGTCAGGGACCGAGAGCTTTATGCTTACCGTCTGCCTGGTTTTTTTATATCGTTCGCGTACATATTCAATTCATTCTTACCAGTTACTTAGCCCAACGAATGTAATGTTGCTGTATTCAAAAACCAACTCAACAAAGTCGCACTCATCATAGCAGAACTTATATGTAAATGCCTAATATTGTTGCTGTTATTATTGCAGTTCATTGTTGTTTTAGAGTTACATTACACTTGCACGATTACGAAAATGATGGACAGGATGTAATGGGAATATCAAGAGTTTTTTTTGTAGATTTTACCTGAATAAAAGAATTTTTGTGGCAGCGAAAGAAAGACTATGAGATGCAAGTGTGTAGTTATTTAGTTGCTGGTTGGCGGTGGTGAGTGAAGCAGAAAACGAAGATGAGCGGAGGTGGGAAGTGAATACGAAGAAAAAAAATACTTTTTTCAAATGGGTTCCTTTGCGAGTTGAAAAGCGGAAAGAAGGGGAGAATAATGCAACTAAAGTAAGACGCGGAGTGCTCGAGTGTTTTTGGTGAACGTTTTCGATAAAAATTTTGTAAGTGTGAATAATCTTGTTTATACTAGAGGAACCAAAATTGTCAATTGTTGTGTTGAAGGGAAAGTATTGTTACAATTTTTTCAGCATTTTTCAGATGGCATTGGTATTTCTCTAGATTTGGATCTTATACAAACGTGTATAAAAGTAAAATATTGACATACTCCAAGCAAATCGACATCCAGATTACCAACTGTTATTAGGATTTGTCGCTTCAATGTTACACAATAATTGAAGTCGGGAACATGTAATTTTTCATTTGTACTTTTTTTTTCTTCCGGAAACATATTGGTTGTCAGCACGAAACGTGTAAAGTAGACCACACGTGAATGGAATCGCTGAAAGATATTGACCTTTCCATGAAGTGCTACACATACTTCCATTCTGTCATTATTGTAATTGGAACTGAGTGTGGAAAAATGCTGTTTATTTCTTTGAAGCTCTTATGAAAATGACCCACAACACAATATTAGCGAAATAATGTAGCGGGTCATATTACTTTCCATGGAAGAGGTAACACGAGTGTAACGTGAACACAAAGCAAAAACTAGGGAGCTAATAGTCTGTAAAACGACTGACAGTCTGTCCGTGTCGGAATCTTACTTCATAAATGAAAGTGAAAAATGGCATGATATGAACCATACGCAAGTTGCCGCCGGAGTTACTATTTAATTGAGAAAATGACGAAGGGACTAAAACTACATAAGCAAACCTACATCACATCGGTCATTACTAGTGGCTTTGAATGCGATACAATAGTAAACCAATCCAGTTCGTCAGGGCATTAAAATACTTATGATGAGCTGTTGAGCAAGAAACAAGAACGCATATGCATATGGATTTTTAACACGAAAGCATGTGGATTGCGAATGGAGTACCTGAGGCTATAAGACATAAAAATGTTTATATCCTTCAAAACTAACTTTTTTTGCGTAACTAGAATAACGTGATGACGATGACACAGCGAGCAGGCAAACTTCTCAGAAATCGCGTGCAAAAAGCTAAAATGAACATTCCGTCATAATCCTCCAATAAAATTATTTAATGCATTCATCTAAAAGTTATCTTCGTTTTGTTTTAAACTTGTCTTCAAAAGAAATCTACGGATGAACCAGACAAACTCTGAATCTGAATTCGCTTGTGGATAGTTTCAAGTATTTTGTGAGCATTCCGCAAGTTTGAAATTAGTGTAATGAATCTTTAGTGAAATTGCCTGGTTTATCCCGAAAGTGAAAACCATATTTGGTATTCTTTTATGTCGAAAGCAGAAGAGTAGTTTAAAATTTATTTGTGAGATATATGTAAAAATGTGAGATGTGGAGTGAATCGTCCGTCGTAAACTTAGTTGAATGTACATAAACTGAAGAAAATCGCAAAATTACCTGAAATAGTTTTGGGTAAATTTTACATAAAACGAGGAGAAACTTGTCATTTTAATTTTTAAGACCTAAATTAAGTGAAACTTGAGATTCAAAAGAAATCTACGGAGGAACTAGACAAACTCTGAATCTGAATTCGCTTGTGGATAGTTTCAAGTATTTTGTGAGCATTCCGCAAGTTTGAAATTAGTGTAATGAATCTTTAGTGAAATTGCCTGGGTTATCCTGAAAGTGAAAACCATATTTGGTATTCTTTTATGACGAAAGCAGAAGAGTAGTTTAATTGTGGGATACATGTAAAAATGTAAGATGTGAAGTGAATCGTCCGTCGTAAACTTCGTTGAATGCACATAAACTGAAGAAAATCGCAAAATTGCCTGAAATAGTTTTGGGTAAATTTTACATAAAACGAGGAGAAACTTGTCATTTTAATTTTTAAGACCTAAATTAAGTGAAACTTGAGATGAAGATTTTATTCTGTGTGAAGGATTAATAAATGAGTAAAACTACGCAAACGATTTTGTATTTTTGGGTCAAATAACAGTTGCCTCAGTTGAGATGAGACTGTGCGCTTGATTAGAACGTGGTGGCTAGAAGCAGATTTTTTATGTGAGTCATGCCAAAAAATGAAGATCAGTTTTAATACGACAAGCCTCTTCATTTCAAATGCATGCATTTGAGAAAATGTGCAACTACCTGTTTGTCGCATTTCATTATTGATCGTTTTCTCGTGAGCCGAGTAGGTAAATTGAATGAGTCGTGTGCAAATAAACAACGTAAAAGAACACACTTTGTTGAGCTGTTTTACATGATTTTTTTCTTGAAACTATGCCAAACTAAGATTGGAGTGCACAAAATGATGTGGCGGTGTGATCCATTCACCCCTCATTTCGTGATTAAGAAAACTCTGACATGAATCTTACAAGTCAAAGTTTGCCGTTAAGCGTTTGAAATTCTTTATAAAAAACGTTTGAAAAAGTAATTCTTGTACAGTGTGATACAAAAAGTGAAGTGATCATCAGAAAAGATTGGCACATTTTACCCTCAACGTGATCCTATAATATACTTAAACCGTCGATTGAGACACTATAATGAGCAAGATGTCTCTCGACAAGTATCCGACGAAGGACTCAATCGAGCTGACCACAAGTCAGATCTCAAACCACAGTATACCCTCAAAACCACGACGTGGTCTGTTTCCCAGAAAGAGTTTTAAAGACTTTGAGGAAGAAACGATTCATTACATTCATGAGGTCGCTCAAAATGGCAATACGGAAGAACTGCAAAGTATTTTGAAGACCGGCATCAATCCCAACATTGCTGATTCGATTGGAAGGACAGCTCTTCACTACGCCGTCTCTATAGGTTAATATAGTAGATTTTATTCGTACTAAATAGGATTTATACATGAATATGAACACTAATTTCCACGGTCAATATTTCAGAATGTTCCTGTGTGACCTGCGTAAATGATGCAGAAGCTTGTACGAGACTTTTAGGTTAGAATTTGAATATTTCATTAAAATTTTTTAAGGTGGAGTTTTATGTATTTGGGAGGTCGCATGCATAATCTAATTTGTACCCACCTAATTTATTTCTAGTATCAACCCACGGAATTGATGTGAATGCACAGGATGATAATGGTATCACGCCCCTCCATATTGCGATTGATCGTCAACTTTCTCGATGTGCTGAGATACTTATTTCTGCAGGAGCCGACGTTTGCTTAAGGTCAGTATAACATTAAAATTAAAAGTGGGATTTTTTAGTCTACATAGTCAATATAAAGCTCTTTGCACGCTCATTCAAAACAAATCCATGGTTTGCAGATCTGATTCTGGGGAAGAGCCTGTTACACTGCTTGCAAAAAGACTACCGGATACAATGACGTATCTCTTGAATGAATGCGTTTTTGTGGATCAGTACGACCCAAGCAATGACAAGTGTGTTCTGAAAGTAGACTTTAGGTAAGAATCCTATCAAAAAATGGCCACATAAAAATATCATGAGAGACAATAAATATGTTTTAAACGACAATTTATTTACTGTAATTTTAGTCCCGTCGTTGGATATCCAGAATTTCGTGCAACAGACGGAAAAGCAAGTTCATTAGCTTCCTCTTCAAATGAAGGACTTCGTATGAGTTGGCAAAGGGAAATGAGATTATTGACTTCCCTTTTGCAAAATCCTATATCTGTATGGGGCAGCAAGATCTTGACGCATCCTGTCGTACAAATATTTATGGAGCAGAAGTGGAAGCGAGTGAGAAAATACTTTTGGTGTTCCTTTATATTTTACGTAAGTTTATTCAACACAACTCTTATCTTAAAAGCTAAATATATGTAGATCGACGCTTCTTTAAAGCTTTTGATTTGATATTTTTTGCAGATTTTCTATGTCATCCTCTATACCAGCTATGTTCTCAACGTGTATTTAGTCAAATGTCCATGCAGATTGTTTGTCAAAAAACCACTTCTTTCTAGCAATTCTTCGACAACGAACCAAACTGGTAATTTTATATTCCCAATACCAGAATAATCAGGGATTACAAATGCTATGATTTTTTGAAAATTTATGGTAAAGGCATTGGAATTTTAGGAACTCGGAACAGCAGCACTCTAACGAGGTCTCCTGCAGACATTTGTGAAGTTGCAACGGGTCTCAATTCAGAAGTTGCGTTTATTCTGGTGTCTACTGCGCTTTTAGCTGTGATAGAACTTTGCAAGTTAGTAATAACCCCAAAGTTGTACATCCGAAGTTGGTTGAATTTAGGGACGTGGGTGTTTATTGGACTAGTGCTCTCTACGACTGTTCCAAATCTAGCGAAGCAAACTTCGATCAATGATGTTCAGTACCAAGCCGCAGCAGTAAGCTAATTTATATATGGCTAAATTTTCTCCGATCTCTTTCACAACTTTTTTATTATGAAATAACTTACTTGGTGTCATTTTACAGTTCACTGTATTCCTCGCATGGGCCTTCATTCTGCAACAAATTGGAAGGTTCCCAGCTCTTGGTAGGTACATCGAAATGTTTGGGGAGGTTCTCAAGAGTTTTGGATTCTTTATTCTAACATTCATCTCCCTGTTCATTGCCTTTGGATTATCGTTTTGTATCTTATTTCCGACTGTAAGTCAATAAAATAAAAAAAATCATTGAAATTGAATGATGAAAATGATGAGAATTGAATGATGGAAAAATTGATAAAAAATGTTAATATTTCGTATTTAATGTAGACATCAGCCTTTACTCTATTTCTCTACTCTATACTCAAAGTTTTTGTGATGATGGTGGGGGAAATTGACTATCAAGACATGTTTTACGGAGATAATACCGATGTCACCGGACCACTCATCGGTCATATACTGTACGCGACATTTGTGATTGTTGTCAGCATAGTCCTGATGAACTTGGTTATAGGATTAACAGTTAAAGACGTCAATGTAGGTTCAATAACGGTTATATTTTATGTTGGATTCAATTTGACTTAGCATAAAAAATATGCACACTTTATGTTTTAGGAACTTCAAGCTCAGGGTGAATTGAGACGAACTGCTCGACTTATTCTGGAAATATATCATTTGGAGTCTTTCATATTTTCTAGTCGAGTTCCGCAAAAACTGGGTGATGCTCTTAAGCAATCTATTTCAGTTTTGTATCCTACCAAGCATGGACGAGAAGGGTAAATATAAGTAATTATCTGTTTACCACAATGAAAAATCTTGAGTTTTATATGCAAAAATGCTCGAATGATACGTTAATTTCTCCAGCCTCACATTCGCCTTCCTTCCAAATTCAAGAAAGGATAAGACTCTACCGGAATATTTAAAGCAGCAAGCGCTAATACTAGCGTCCATTTCTTTCGAAAAGATCCGATCACAGCAATGTTCCAAACTTTTCACTATGGCTAACGCGGATAGCGCCACAGGAGGCGGAGGTCGCTTTGCCCGCGATGGTGGAGGTCTCGTTGTGGGCATTGATCATCACCAACAACCGTCATACTACTCATCTTCATCGAGCTCGCCATCTTCTTTCAAATCGTCATCCCTGGAAGCACATAGTTTAGACGTGCCTGTAATCGGAGGAACCTTAGGAGGAAGAAAAAATTCTTCGGTGATGACCGCACCCCCGTGGACGTCTTCGAGTAGTCAGCGCTAAGAAAATTATATTTTTATCAAATGGATCTGTATTTTTGAAAAGGCTGATTTTCTGTAACTTATGCGCACAAAAACATGTTTGGACGTTACAATATTTGTTACCTTTGTTGAAGACGTATAATATAAGTAATATCATGTTTAGAAAATATTTATTTCTCGATATCTGTACGTTAGTTATAGCCATGAAAAAGGAGTTACCAATTTTTGTTTTAATTGTTATTATTGATTTTATGATATCATTTAATAGATAGTAATAATTCTGGGAAGATAAAAAAATTATACTCATTTGATAAATCGGTTTATCCCAATGAATTTAAATTCTTTCCGTAAATATTTTCATTGTTAAGATGTAATAATTTTATGGAATGTTTCATGTACCTATAGGACAAAATTCATTGAAAAAAAATGTGTGTGTGAGCACTTCTTTTGATATCGAGAATGTACCAGAAGCAAGTTGTCAATTGTTTTATGTGTCATTGATGTAAAGTAAAGTTACCATTTATTACCTTGAATTTGGTCAATTACCGATCAGAGCCCGGCCGACCCTGTCTGTCAATCAGTCGGTGGGTGAGCATGCTATACGATACCTGTATACCTTCTGTATGTATATTTATTCCGCTGCTGTAAACTACTGCAAGTGGAAATGCCTTGACTATTGTCATCTTGCATAATTTTACTGATTAAATGAATAAATTCCTAGGTTAGGTCCTTGGCTTTTTTAAACCCACATAAGGACAATGGGTTGAAATGAATGGAATACATGTTTATTATGCATTTTGTTTTTTAAGTGTAAATGCATAATTATTATTATATCTACATCGGTTGGGACTACTCATAGTCTAGTTGTGAAGTATTAACGAAAAATGTGTTGGGTTTGGGTACAGATTAAATATTATTTCACTGCCATCTCATCTCATCTAACAAATCACCTCGAAGTTTACCTCGGTTGTAACCACTTGTTCCCACTGATAAAAATGCAAATGGCCACGCAACTTTACGTTGGGGGTTCAAAGGTGAGTTTGTAACTGGTTTTGTTGTGATTTTTATCGTCAATTTTTGATTGGATAAGCTTTCTCCAATTTCATTAGTAATCAGACTTTGTAATCGTATCAGGTATCATCAAATCAAAAATGTTTAATTTGCACCCATGTGCCTGCCTACTTACCCGTTTATATTTAACTTTGTCTTACGCGGGCAAGTGCTCAACTGCGTTGCATTTTAATATTGATGAAATACCTATGCACAAGCCTGCACTTTTCTAAATTAGCAAGACAGACGTACACCTGAATTTTATATTACGTCAAAATGTTTTGAGTCACGCTTATTTTAGATCGATACAATGCTAAAAATTTTAAAATAAAGTGACGTGGGCTAATCTTGTTAAATTGCAATACAATTCAGTATTTGACATTCGTAAACGATTAATTCGGTAAATTAAACCGGAAAAACTATTAAATTCACAGAAATTTCTGGTTTACATAACATTTTAAGCCGTCTCGATTAATTTATAATTTGCTTGAATTTACCGTACGTACACATAAGAAATGTTTGGTATTCTCAAATCTATCGTGAATCGTGAATAACATTGCATAACTGAATTTACAGACTATACGAGTTTTGACTGAATAGATTATCAGTAAAATTGTAATGTAGGTTGCTAAAATTGTTGCAGTATATAGGTAATCATGTTTATCTATCTATATCCTCTCTGTTAAGCTGTACATTTTAAATCAATAATGACTGATTGTCATTGATAACAATACATTTATTCATCGTAAATTGTCAAAATAATTAAAAAACCATTGCGCATTACTTCGAGTTTCCGAACTCAAATCTTCTCCAATAAGGCAGTCGAGTAGTAAGTCAAAGTCGAAGATATTGCTTCTGTACAGAACTTAAGATGAGTTACGATTTGAAACTTAAGCGTAAGCTTAAATCGATTGGATGTGTAGAATTAATAATTTAAAATTCAAAACATTTCATATCTAAAGCCTTAATGCCTATATTCTACCAAAAATACCTATTTTGTCAGATTTTTGGCAAACGTTACACTTTTTGACATCGACATAAATCTGGAATCGACTTCTACAGTAAAAGTGACATTTGAAACATCTATTTGGTTACTCGCAAAGACTTGGATCACACAAATATAGTCCAAAGTACTTCAGAATTGTAATCTAGAAACAATGCATATATTGTGTAGTTGGAAGAGGAAGGGAGCATTAAAAAATGCGGTCCCCGTCCCAATCCTACTTCTTATTAGGTATTTATTTTTGTTATTGGTTTCACGTAAATCGACAATAATAAGTTTTCGTGAGACAAGAATGATAAGAACCTATTTTTCCTAAAATATATGTAGATAAGGAATTCATTTGCCGTCGTATTTATTTCTGTATCTACAATTAGTTAGGTAGCTGACACTGATTTTATGGGCAGATTGAGACGTGTAACAAAAATGCATAAACTGTCTTCTTTTTACAAATAGACTTTGGGGAATGCATGAAATCATGAATATCGTGATAATTATCCACAAACTTTAAAAACACGACACATTGCATTATTTCCCCCTAAGAACATAATCCTTTGTTTACTTTCAAAATCTCATATTATTTTCCCATCTTCTCTGTTTACCCTTGTTTTATTTTTGAAATGAAAATTTTCCCTGTTAGCTATAAAAGAGGATTGCTCTAATATTCTTGCATGCTTAATAGTCTGCATGCTCTCCGAATTTAAACGTGACAATGCGTCAAGCCGTTGACATAACCGAACACATCTTTTCATTAAGTATGCAGTCTTTTCATGATCGATCAAGAACAATCAGTATGCATTTTTAAAATGTATAAATTCTATTTGGCAACCTAACCCCTTGAGAATCAGCATTTGCTTATCGATATGTATATAAGCATTGAAAATACAGCGCATTCACTAAACTCAAACGGCGATAAAATTTGATCATTCGACCAACTACGAGATTCGAGTGATCATCATCATCATCATAGTACCTAAGCCTAAATACTTATATGTATTTTTCATAAATGTCTTATCAAACGCTTAAATTCTTATAAAAAAGACGGGCTTCTGTATTTAATATCGAATGGAATGGAACAAAATGTGATTATTAAGCAAACGAAAACCTACACAGAGTAAATTTGTTTTTAAGGCGATTACGCTAAAACGGGATAGTACTCGATACTCTTGAACGGGAAAATAAAGACAGAGAAAGAGTTTTTCCAGCTAGAGCAAACAATATATGTATCTCCCATATTTGGAGATATGGGATAAGCTACATGATCACCGTCATGATGATGATGATGAGTTGTCAGTGTAAAAGCGTGTGAATAATACAAATGAAGTGACAAAGGAAAAACGAAAAAGGATAAAGCTCATCACGGCAGTAGCAATAACGCCCGCAACTCATGAATACCAAACATGAGGTTAATTTATTGCTGCCGTTTGAGTGCACTGGTGCAATTGCACAATCCCACTATAATCACAATCAGGTTACATGAGTTTGTTACTTATTTCGGTTAAAAAGTAAAACGCAGTGGCAGCCATTTGCATTGCACACAGAAACATGCGTTATGAAACAACTTTTAAAAAAAAATTTTTAGGGTTTAGTAATTTCCAGCTTTGTAGTTCACTATGAACTATGCAGTTAGATTATCATGAAATGAGTTTGAAGTGGATCATTAGGAAATTGTGTCGTCCAACAGAGAGATTGGATAAATGCCTCCACATAGGATAATAAAAAGTGAAAGTCAACAGTCAAGTGCTGAGAATTAATCTTTCTATCATACAAGAGACTATAATAAATCAGTGTCTTATGATGACCTTTTGAACTAATAGTCCATTAGTTTTTGTTTGTGTCCTCAAACAAAACCGGTTTCAATAACGCTAACGGTTCCTGTGAAAAATGTCCCTACAGAGCCCCCCGCAGGGGAAGAGCAATTTGCCAAATTCCTCATCAACGACTCCACAAAACAACCATAATCCAAAGCCAAAATCTCCGACACCACCATCAATTTTTCTAAATAATCTGAACACTTCCTCCAGTAACAAATCGAGTAGTGGCAGTAGCAGTAGTACCCTAAAAACTAGCACCACAAGTGTGAACACAAGTACTGCGGTGATTAGTAGTAGCAACAATAATTCATCGGATAATAGCAGCAACGGAAGTGCCGTCTCCTCTAAAGGAGGCGGCGAAGGTGGGCAGTTCCCGCAGACTCCATTTACATATCCTAAATCCCGAAACAATTTCCAACGTCTTCGTCGGGTTCCAAGTTGTCGAGACGTTGAGATCGATATAGAAGATAATGAAAATGATCTGGAAATTAATGGTGCTTCAAACGAAAATTTAAACGCATCCAATGAAACTAATAACATCCTGTTTAGAGTAGGTAACGGTAGTGTACACAGTGATAATTTAAGAATTCCTGGAATATTTTCAAACGCAAGAAGAGTGCATTCAACGGACAATTTATTGTTTGACGGAGAAATGAGTGAAGAAAAGTTGTTGAAATCGTTGGAAGATGATGAATCTAGGGATCAAGTGCCCAGCCCTAGTTCCAGATGGCGTAAAACGTCAGAAAGTCATGGACTCAATACCATAAGGAGTCCAAGGGCTCCTCTTAGATCTTCAAAGTCTTCTTCTGCTTTGTTAGGCAACCGGCCAGGGGCATTGGGAGCGACTACGACAACGAATAATTCATTATGGATGTCCCATGACTGTGGTGACGATTACTTGAAGCATGAATGTGATGAAAAGTGTTCATCTGCATTGCACATGGCAGTCAAGACTGGAAACTTGGACGAAGTAGAAATTTTGCTTGAAACGAATGCAGACCCAAACGCAAGGTATTCATTACTATTTCAGGTTCCCGTTAAAATTGATTGCTGAATAGAATAGAAATCAAATCTGTGGTCAAATATTGATCTTTTGTAACAGAGATTGCTATGGACGGACACCTTTGCATTATGCTGTAACAATGGGTAAGGTTTGGTATATCATACCTATGTGACTTATGTGGTCTTTGAATAAACGGATTGTTTTAAAATACAAATAATCTTTATAAGGTTGCAATTGTGATTCGTGTACTGCCACTGCCGCAAAAGCAACCCAGCTTCTTGTAGATTCGGCAAAAACAGACATTGACAGCCAAGACAATCAAGGAGAAACTCCGTAAGTCCATTTGTTTTAATTTACAACTTCTTTTAGCATCCCGCCTCCGTTTTAGATGACTTTTTGCTCAGAATTTTAAAAGAAAAAACTTTATATCACAACTTTGAAGTTCTAAGTTCATTATTTGGCTGGATGAAATACTTTACGAAATTACATCACTTTTTTCAAAGAAAGAGCTCTTGAAGTGACAAGACACAAATATTTGCTTTAAATCAATAGTAAATAGATAGTACATGAAAGGAAAATTTATGGTTCTTTTTTTAATGCAAAAACACCCTTCTTATCCATGGTCTGGATAAGTTTGACTATTTTGCCGAAGATGATACAGCAAAAGATCGAGAGAAAGCTATTTGATGGAAATAAATCGTATGTATTTACTTAGGCTCATTTTTGCTTGTGTTTAACGCTTTTAATTTCTCTTTTTTTACAGGCTACATTTAGCGGCTGAGAACCAGGTACCATTTTTAAAAAGTCCTTAACGGGTTAAACGTTTTTCATAAATTAATTTTGCATTTTTAAGTCGCTTATATGCTTCATAATCAATTTGACTAAAACTTTTTAGGCAACGAAATGTGCCTCAGTCCTGCTGTATAGCGCGGCGGATGTGTCCATAAAGTAAGTAACTTTGCAATATGAATTATCTGCATGAAAATTACAACGTTTCATCCTACTTTTGATTTACTTAAGTTAATTTATGACGAAGTGTTGTCGGTTTTCAATTTACACATGCATGTAGTTGACTCCAAAACTATGAATATAATGAGATTAGCTGATACATTTATTACCAATACATAAATGTTACTACTTGCCCCGTTTCCGAACCATGTCATGTCACCCGATGTTATCGTACATCGTGCAAAATACCAGAAAGTTTTGAGGTGTCTTATCGGTTGATTTATCTAAACCAGGTCAAAAGCTGGCGTGAAAGCACTGACTCTCATGGTGGAAAAGGTATAGGTCCACGTACATATTGAACAGCTTTAATAGAGAAATCATTTGATGTATCTCTGAGAAATTAATGGTTTTGGTCTTAATAACAGATTCCTGATGCGATGGACAGTCTCTTAAACCGGGCAGTGTCCATTGAAAAGTACGACCCAACGAACGTGAAATGCGAATTAAAGCTGGATTTCGGGTAAAGAAAAATTTATTAGGGTAGTTGGGCGCAGATAAATCGTACATTTTGTGGACCTACTGTAATAAATAGGCTATTTGTTTGTATCATTCAGAGCGATTGTGGGGTATTCCGAGACTAGAGGCTACTCACAAAGAAAAGGAAAATCCAACGGTGCTAATGGCGAGTCTAACGGAAATGTGAAAGCTCGAAAAGAGATGCAGCTTTTGACATTAATTTTAGATTGCAGTAGCTCAGCACGGAAGAAAATTCTGACGCATCCACTCATCGCCATTTTTCTATATCTCAAGTGGCGCTGTGTTCGCACTGTATTTTGGTTAACCATTTTGCTTCATGTATGATGAATAATGAGACTTCTATGAAAAAAAGTAGAAATTTTGAGTTCAGTTTGTAAATAAATGATACCCTACTTTTATTTTAGGTTGTTCTTCTAATGTTGTACACGCTCTACATTCTCGATGTTTACCTGATAAGCTGCCCATACCGTCCAAAAATTACCGAGCCAGCGGCAGTGAAAGCAGCCAAAGCGGAAGGAAACTATTTACAGAGTGATAACTCAACGTACCGGGCAGAGTTCATAAAATTTTCATGGTTTGAGTTTTCCCCTCAACTACAGGAACTTGGCACAATCAAGTCGAATTTATACGGTTAAACATAGCACCATTACCACTTTCATATATAATGACTACCCCCAATTGGTAGAACTGCGAAAAATGAATTTCAAAATTTATATTTCCTTTTCAGACGGTTGTCCGTTAGAAATTGGTCCGACAGTGAAATCAGTTTTACTTCTCGCTCTAACAATTTTGATGGTTACAAATGAAGTTTTTAAAATGCTTCCGGCACCGAGATCTTATTGGAAAAGAACTAATAACAGACTTCAATGGACGCTCTTTCTTTTCATTTTTTTGACATCCTGGCCTGTATTCATGTCTCATCCCAACATTAACTTTTGGCAGTATCAAGCGGCGGCTGTACGTACCTATTTAGTATTCCACGAATTTCTGATGAGATTTTATTTGCATTTTGTCGCATCAAAAAAAACTTGATGCATGCGGAAGCTACCGACATGTCTACATGCGATGAGTTACGTAATATGAAATAATGAAAAATCTTTTTAATTCTAGTTTGGACTGTTTTTGGCGTGGGGTCTTATGCTTTCACAAATCGGAAAGTTTCCCATCCTTGGGCTATACGTAGAAATTTTGACGAAGGTATTAGAAAAGTTTAGCAAAAGTTGAAATTGAAATAGTAATACCAAAGTAATTTACTGATGATACTGATGATGATGCGTTAGGTTCTGAAAAACTTTGGATTTTTTATGGTCACTTATGCTTCACTTTTAATGGCATTCGCGTTGGCCTTTTGTGTACTTTTTCCCGGGGTAAGTACGTTTCTGCTAAAGCATTTGTTGTATGTAGATATTACATAGAATTGAAAAGTTTTCATTTAATTCTCAGAATGCACCTTATTCATCCATACCTTTGGCTATTCTAAAAGTTTTGATGATGATGGTGGGAGAGGTGAATTACGAAGATTTATTCTACGGAAACGAGGAAAATCCAGTTGATGATCTACTATATCCTGTACTTTTATTCTCCTTATATCTCTCTCCTATTTAATTTATTCCTCCCAAACATATAAATGTGACAAAACTCTTAAATCTTCCCTCAGATAACCGGACATTTTCTGTATGGAGCTTTCGTAATTATGATTACAATCGTGTTGATGAATCTACTAGTCGGATTGACCGTCTCTGACATTCAAGTTAGTTTAATTAATCCATTATGCATGCTTCAAATTATCACTTGAATTACGCGAATATAGATCAGTCACATTTCCTAAATAGAGACGACAATTTCATATACAGGGTTTGCAAAAGGATGCAGAACTTACCAGACTGTCTCGACAAATTGGTGAAATTTCGCAGCTTGAATCATTTGTCTTTTCCAAAAGAGTTCAATCTTTTCTTCCTAGTTCCTTTGCAGCTTTCCTCAGAGAGTCCGTTCTTGTTGTGCGCCCTAAAAATAGTGAGAGTACTTTTTTCGATAAAAAACCTCCAACGAGCCCAAAAACTGATTACAAAGATAGGTAATGAGTAATGAGAATAATTATGTGCAATAAGTATAAATAGAATACTCTTACTTACCAAAGTTATAACGTTTTTTATCGTAGTAGCTGGTACTTCCATCTCCGTCCAAACGACCCTAACGATAAATCTATCCCCGAAGATTTGAAAGTTGCAGTATTGAGAATAGCTGCGGCGCGACATCGTACGAAAAGGACTAATCGCTGCACAAAAAATTTTCACAGAGGTTCAATATTTTTTTTAATTCAATCAAATCGCTAATATCAAATGCATATTTTATTAACTTTTAAACTAAATAATACTTCTTCGTCATTAGGAACTGCACCAGCAACTCCTCTTTTGGAAGAATATCAGAGGTATGCAAGTACGCATTCTGGTGCCTCAGGATGGTTACCTCCTCCATACCAAAGGATTTATAGCCGGGGAACGATGCCTGAATCAACATTACATGCACCTCAACATGCCCACGGAGGAGCACAGTTAACTGTGCCAAATGCAACCTCAATACCCCCATGGGTAGCAGCAACAAGTCACAGAAGTAGGTATGGATCTGGCCCCACTGCGATTCGTGACCCTCCAACTCTAGAATATACAATGAAGAGGCTTGAAGAGAAAATCATGGATCGGATGAAAATTCAGATGGACACGTTGTATCAAAAGATTGAGGATAAGATGATGAATATCCAATGACCGTTAGGTAACTTTTTTACGTCCTTTTTAATGAAGTAATCTTTCGAAAGTTAAAAAAGTACATATTTCGATTTCTAAACTAGATTAAATGAGTTTGTTCTAAGGTAATCCATATTAGTATTAGAACTAAAACTGGCATCTGGGCACACTTTGTTTTCAAATTATGTATGCACTATAAGTAACTAGCACATAACATTTTTCTTTTATATTTTTAGTCTAAATAGCTAGATTCACTTAATTAAAAAGATAAATGTTATCTAACACTTGAAATAAAATCAACACAGATTTTACACTAAATACTATTATACAAAGATTGGCAAGTCAAGATTCCATCTTAAATTTTAAAATGTAATAAAAACCTACAATTATTTCTACATTGTATCACAAAGTATTGTATCGAAAAAGTTATTCTAGGCTTACTTACTTTTACTTTAATAGTGGTATTCCTTGGTCATTACATCAAATTACTATATACTACTACTATATTACAGCTAATTTCACGATCAGGACGAAACTCATTCTTACAAAAAGAATAAAAATTGAAAGCAGTTTTCAAAATTAACTCAAATGGATGTATTTCAGATTAAATCGCTCCTTCTGCACAGCTTCCATAGCTTGTTAAACTCTTGAACGTATTTAGAGACAATCCTGGGGTCAGTTGTGACCATCACGTTTTCGTTATTACTCGTTACTCCCTAACAAAGCCAAATAAAAATATTTAAAATCATGATAATAACGCGACTAGCTCAAATTAATTAACGTTTTAAAATTTATACCTGTTTGGTCCAATTCAGAGATCCTGTAAGAACAGCTTCTTCATCAATAATGGCGAACTTGTTGTGCATCATATATCCGTTCGTATTCAATCTCACCTCAATTCCTAAACAATAACGATTATGATTAGAGTTAAGAAAACTCTTATACCTTTTGTAAAATTGACACAATTAAAAAGGAAATTATCGTAACTTAACTTATAACTTACCTTGCTTTTCTAAACACTTCAATCCAAAATTATTGTGAGCAGTCCAGGTGTCATACTCAGTGACAACTTGGACCAGCAGTCCTTTCTTCTGGTACATATCTTTGATGACATCACTAAAAATGACATGGGAGCACAGGTACATGCACAAATGAATAGATACTCGAGCCTCTTTAAAATAATGGAGCAACTGCTTTGTAGAACCGTCAGGTCTCTGCGGCACCATATCAGGGAAAAATATCACAGTGTTCCACATTTCACGGGGCTTTCGCTTCTCCAATGCTTCCAGATCTTCCTTGCTCATCTCTGGAGGTTCTAACTCCTTCGCCTTCCTGATGGCCCAAGGTGGAGTCACAAACTTTTTCTTCTTCTTTCGTATTTTCGGAGGCCGATGCCAGTAATACTTAACAGTCCAGAAAAGTGAGCATCCAAGCAGAATCCCGGTGCCAATCATCACTAATGTACTGCTCAACTGAGCACTCTGTGATGTACTCATGTTTTCAGTTTGAATTTCTTGAAAATTAAAAGTCCAACACTTTAAAATTCACTTTATAAAATTCTTGCAGGTCTCTTCACTTCTGAAATTGCGAAAGCGAGAAAGATGTAAAATTACTGATTATCGTTATATAGACAAAACAAGACTGTAAAGCGAAAGCTCATTCATTAAATTGGACTTTTCTGGTCTGCGATGACCACTCGACTCGATCTAAAGGATTTTTGGTCACTCACAAGAAGCGTTCCGCCAAATGTTTGGGGAAAATATACACAAAGCATGTGCTTAGTCAAAGCAGACAAACCTTTTCGGGGGACATAAAAGCATGTGCATTGCTGTTGTACTTTGTATATTCCTATTCATGCACTGTCAATACTGTCATGCAGCAGTTTCTTTAAGTAGTATGAAGCGTAATATTAATTTAGTAATTTGGCTTTTTCGACGTCTGGAACTCTCAATCAGAAAATGTTGTTCGAGGAACTGAACATAACTGTTGTGAATTACGTACATTTACATAATGATAATCGCCGGTAGTAGCCCGTACACTTATCTTATGCTAGCAAAGATCAGACATGGTTGCGATTAAATGCGCCTGAAATGTTTTCACATGAACATTACAGTATTTCAGCTGTGTTTTCACATCCAGTCATTCATTTTATTCATTTTGATGTGTATGAAACTGGCATTAAGTATCGGATGGAGTGATTACGTGATGTATTTGTTTTCGTGACATTAAATCGTAGTGAAAAACTACCTCCAGTTTAGCCTTAAAGTTATAGAATTGAATTACATTTCGAGTAGATTCTGAACTGTTCAGAGTTCAGGGTAGTTCTATATGTGCTAGCTATCATCAATCGTACCCTCTTTAATTGTATTGCATCAAGAAAGGTACACACACACATATAAACATGAAGTTGACTTTTACTCAGGAATCTTTTAAAAATGCTACCAGCATGAGAACAGTTAAAATAGCGTGACATTCTTCTTTTTTCAAGTGATAGCATTCCATGTCCATCCTGCCTTAAAGGCGCAGTGATATTTTGGTTGGGAAAATGAAGAACATGAACATACCTTTTCGACATGCTCAAGTTGGAAGTTTCTTCCAAGCACAGCCACGTCTGGAGAATCCCTATTTGGCCGATGGTCTACTTCAGAGACTTCTCCGGAGATTGATTCCAGACAACGAGGTATTGAATGATAAGTATGATGACATCAAAGTAAAAAAAATCCAATGCCTGCGGGTTGCAATGTGGTTCCAACTTGTTTCCGAGTTTTGGAAATGTCAAATAGCGAAAAGCATCACTATTTGTAAACAAACCAGAATTTTCAATACACAACCACCCACTAACGGCAGACCCATCTGAGTAATGATAATATGCCACGTTATTATGTTGACATAGATGTCACGTAGTCATAATAATAGCTTTAAAATATTATTTAATACTTGCCAGTCGATATTATGCCTGGAATGGAACTAACACATATGCTACCCGCTGGGGCTATGTGCGAAAGCACACCTGCAATTCCTTTGAGATTGTTCTCCGTAATCTAGTTGAATCACCTGCCTCCTCCATCTTTTTATTATGGAATTTTAATAGGAAAATCATTTTACGAGCTTGACTCTGGAAAAATCCAATATTTATTTTGATCTCCCATTTACAGGTGTATAATGATATTCACAAAAATCTATCGCAGTTTGGGGAAAGAATTCGAAGTGAAATCGATCTTCTCGGGGACGAATGTGAAAAACATCCTCCTCAGCTAGTACATTATGATCCTTGGGGCAACCGAATTGATGATATAGGTATATAAACCCATGATAATAAAAAGGCGATTTAAACTTTTATTGTCTGTAGTCTTCAAGGCAAAGCCATAAACATACAAATCTTTTTTTACTTTTGCTGGTGAAAGTTACTTAAGCGCGTGGAAGCGCGTCCAACAAAAATCTTTCAAATCTATTTTGCTTTCTGTTCTAGTAACATGTCATGCCTGGAAGAAGATGAAAGACATTTCCGCAGAAGAAGAGCTTATCTCTTTAGGATACAAATCGAAACATGGATCATTATATGGGAGACTCCACCAGTTTTCTAAGCTTTTTCTTTTCAGTCCCTCGTCTGGTCTTTATTCCTGTCCTTTGGGTATGAAACGTCGGGCGCTTCCTTTGAATAATATACACATCATAAGCCTCAAATTGACTTCATCTTGTTCTTTTTTCTTAGCTATGACAGACGGGGCTGCTAAATCCATTAAGGCATGTCACTCGAAAAATCAGATTTTAAATCTTTTCTTAGAATCTTTTCATCAAATCAAATTTATTCAATTTTGAAAAGCTCGACTGCCTTTTTAACTACACATGTTTTAATAATCTGCTCTGGGTGAATGATTTCATTTATGCAGGTCATGAATTGTTCGTCCTTGAAATATGTTTATGATAATCTGACATCAACGGATCCTTCCAAATTTTGGACGTCGGGGCAATGGATGACGGAAAAAAGTTGAGTTTTTGTTTTATCGCGTCTTTAATGTAAGAAAAACGTTAACCACTGTTTGGATTGAGAATCAGAAACGTTTATGTAGTTTTTAAAAAACTGATCATGATCGAATGATCTACTTTACATAGAATGGCTTTGACTTATTCTTTGAGTAGATTCTAATTTTTGGCCAATATCTTTTTCATTGAAGTCACCACATGTATGAAGGAAATGACGGGAAAGTTCGTTATATTCCCCAGTCGTAAGTTTAAAAGCACACTGGTTCAATGTCAGCAATTGAAACTTTTTGTCCCGTCATAGTAAAAGTCAACTGAGTTTCAGTGTCGGAAAGAAAAAGCATGAAAATACAAACAAGATTTTGATTTGCTACGTGTGCTTCACCCCACTATTAATATTTGCTATTCTTTTTAGGAGGTGGATCAGACGTTGGGTCAGGCACAGAAACGATAGCAATACCTACGGGCGAACCACATAAATACAAGCTCTATGGTTACAAATGGTTTTCCTCAGCGACTGACTCAGATATGACGCTTACATTAGCCCGTATATCGGATCCAAACGGAACAGTGAAAGCGGTAATAATGATGTGGGATCGATATTCTAAAAACGTTTTTGCACAACTTAAAAAAAAACTTTCCGAGGAACTTTCGAGCTTAACACGCAATTATTATGCACATATTAACAAAAAATTTTCTGGATCTCTTGCAAAACTGCATCTTAAAGTAGAAATACGAAATTTCAAAGTGCGGCATGTATTTTAATTTTATTTCCGTTGAAGTCGGGCTGAAAAGGGTCATTATCATCTTGTTAGAAAGATTCTTTTGACTTTAAGATTTATGTTCAAGGCAGGTTTCATTCTTTATTCATGAACAGGGTTCTGGTGGATTGTCAATGTTCTTTGTGAAAACCCGAAAACCTGACGGTTCTTTAAATAATATACAAGTGATGAAGTTAAAAAACAAGCTAGGAACAAGACAACTTCCTACAGGAGAGCTGCTTTTAGATGGTACGGAAGCTGAACTAATGTCCGATGAAGGTCGTGGGGTTGCTTCAATTGCAAATATGCTAACTATCACAAGAATACATAATGGTGGTGCCAGCACTTCATACATGAGAAGGTTTTTACAAAAGCAATTTTTACTTTTGCAGCAGACAATGGAATACGTTACTTACAGATAAATTTATATTTGCCTAATGACGAATAATGGAATAATACATCAAGTTGTCAATTTTATTATTTACAGAATAGTCAGTTTGGCCCGTGATTATAGCAAACGAAGAGTTTGTTTCGGAACTCCCATTCACCAATACCCGTTGCATGTAGATACGATAGCCGCGTTAGATCTAGAGACAAGGGCTTGCACATCACTTTTGTTTGAAGTGGTCAAGTAAATAATTTATAAAATCCTGATGTGGAAACTTTCCACATCGATTAGTTCATTTATTGAGCAAGAGAATTGGACGAAGGTAAATTATAACTCCAGTGTGCCTCTCTTCTCATTTTCTTTCCAAAGGCTTCTTGGAAAAACGGAAGATGCTGACGGGAAAGAAGAAGATCAACAGTCATTATAGAAATTATTGAACCGGGAAAAATTGCTTTCCCATCAGACCATCGAGTTTAAATCCACACATTTCATAGCTTTTTGATCAAACCAACATTTTTACTTTGACCAGCTTTTTGCAGCAGTAATTGGTTTATGAAAGGGTTTGATAGTCGAACAACGTGTTTTTCATGAAATAGGTCACTCCAATTTGGGAAGGCACGACAAACATCCTTTCGCTTGATGTTTTGCGAGCAATTGCAAAAACCCAAGGGAAAGTACTCAAGGTATGGGAGAGAAATGTTACAGAAAGGATAAAGAGCAGTGTTGCATCCAAACCTGAAATGGGAAAGAGTGCTGAAAGAATTTTTAATGAATTGGGTAGCCTCCGTGAAGTTCTTCAGAATCAGTTGACGCTGGTATGAAGCATTAAAAAACTATTCTATCAAATTATGAAATTCAATTCATATTGTGACAGGTGAATGTTATGATTATAAGAGTAGAACTTAAACTTATGTGCTTCAAAAAACAATGCTGTTCTTTTTTTGTTCAAGGTTAACGATAGATCCGCAAGGCTTCTTGCTTTTTCGATTGCAGAGCTGACAATTGGTAAAAAAAGCAGAGCTAACTAATTAATAGAGAATGCATTCTTCCTTGGCCCAACTGAATTGTATTTTTTAGGAATGCTACTAATTGAACAAGCTGCTGGGTCAAGTGCAGCAAAATCAGACTCTATTGCTGCCAACAGGTGGGCTTTCCAGATGCCAGAAATTAAAAAACGGTTTGACGTTTTGCGACTTCTCAATATGGAAGAAAGTACGAAACAAGATTCCATTGAATTAGTCTTTGATTCGTATTCCGAGAAAGACTAAATTCAAGGGCACATTCGCATGAATGCACCTGCATCTGATCAAGGAAAATTATAAAGATGGCGAAATTGAGTTTTGCCCTGATATGAATAATTTACTTTAATGAATAAACTAAATTATAACTGAATGAAACCAAATGTGTGACCTAATCTAATAAATCACTCTCACGTGCACAATTTTCCAGGACCAGTGTATACTATGTAACTGTGTATTTTTATTTGTGCTATGGATTATGGTACGCATAAAAATTCAAGGGAGACATTTATGTATGTTGGAGAACTTTCGATACTGTTCTGTACTCCCTTCTCCCATGCGGATGGAAATTCCCCATGGAATATAAATGTTTCATGTTCATGTGCAAACAAATAAAAAATAACTTTACATTTTGTTTAAAATAAATTCAGTGTTTTTCTTGGGGCTTTTGTTTGTTTTCGTGCCAATACACGGTCTTGTAGTCAGGATTTAACAAGATATTGACAATTTTGTCAACACATCTCTGAGGTAAAATATTACAAAGCATATGGAAGACTTTCGTAGGGATATCGGCATCCCGGTAAACTGGAATATTACTCACGTCAGATTCTAACAAAAGTAGAAAGGCATTTTTGTGGTGGTTGTTCACCGGCTTGATGGCTTTCTTTTTCACTCCTGCAAATACCTCTTGCTTTGCTTTCATAAACTTGTCAAAATAGTCTCCGTAAAAGGCTCGATCGTATTCACTCATCTCTGTGGCCATTTGGTGATGCTGTTCCTCCAACTTGGAAAAGAGTCCAGAACTCATTGAAAAGTCACCTTTAAAAAATTAAAAAGCACATTCATTTCATTTCATTCATAATGGACGAGTACTACTAATGCGATTGTCTATTCATCCCATAAAACTTACGGGGGTGAAATGCGACAACAGAAACCCCATATTTTGCAACTTCAAGACGAAATCCCTTTGTCCAGTTATCCAGAGCGGCTTTTGATGCACTGTACAGTGACAGAAATGGAAAAGGATATTCCGCACAATCGCTGCTTATAACAATTACTCGGGCTATGATAGATTAAATGGATTAATTATACCTCAGAATTTACTGTTCTTACAAAGCCAACACATTGCTTTTAATTGTGTTTATTTAACAAATTTCTATTCAATAGTGAAAAACCTTTTGCTTCGAGAAGGAAAGTTCGAAATCCTGAAATAAAATTTACTGCTCCCCAGAAATTGACATCCATTTGACTTTCCTTCTGACGTTGCGTTTGCCAGAAGAACTCGCCCATTGTGCAAATTGCGGCGTTTGCTACTAATGCCCAGAGATCTTACAATAGAAATAGAATTTTTCTGTTAGTTTAACATTTTATTATAGAATAATAATATAACATTGCGAAATGTGATTCATAAACCCTTACATAATCCGGAATGAGTCTCCAGAATTTGCTTGCAAACTCCATGGAAATTTTCTAGGCTACTTGCATCCGTAACATTTAAACTTGTGATGGTAACAAGATCAGGGAACTGTCTCCGGAGTTTTTGAGCACCTTCGCCGTTGTCATTGAGACACCCAGCTAAAACCTTGTACCCCAATTTTGCTGCCCATACAGCCATGGAGTATCCTAATCCAGAATCACATCCTGTTATAACAATCAGTCGCTTCTTCCGATCTTCTTTCAATTGATTTTCTTCATTAATTGAATTTAATTTTTTAAGTATGGCGTAGACAGATACAGCACTAAATGCTACTAATCCTGTGACTTTTATGTGTGCGGATAATTGTAAGTTGTTTTGGGTCAGCATTTTAAATTGATAAATTCCAAAAGTAGCAGACTCTTCTCCTAGAACGAAATCTGAAGAAGAAATGGTGTAAAGTGAGTTATGTCAACTCAATGTGAAGTTGGTATAAATCAAAGTCAAGACATTTTACTGATTAGTATAAAGCATAAGAGGATATAAGAAACTACATGTAGCTATATTTTAACCCTAAAAGTATGTACAACAAAAGTCATGAAGATCCCAAATGATAGAAGGTGGGAAAAGCTTTACCCATCCTAATCCTGATCCTGAGGTCTAGCTCTCTTGTCGTCTCATTTAAATTAAAACCATACGCCAAAACGTCACTTGAAGCTCTCTGACATTTAAAATGTTTTCTTCAAGGAAATGTATATAAATGTATGTACTAAACACATATTTTATTTAAGGTTTCACTGTTTCCACTAAAGCATTCACAGTCGCATATCTTTTCTACCTTTCCTTTGGCTTTTGTAACAGATAAAAAAATACTTTTAAAATTGAGGTGTAGAGTTACAAATGGCAATGATATGTAAAAAAATTTAATATGCATTACGCTTTCATGAATAATGAAACATCCTGCATTTTGCAATAATTTCTGCGAATATGAAAACAATAAAATTACGAGTTCTCAAAGGCACGAGACATATATTTAATATTTTTTATTAATATCATGTTACAGTGCGTTTACAATTTCATCGAAACAATTTAACAAACGCTTACAATTTGCTCTCCAATGCAGGCAAAGTATTTCTCAAGAATTCTGTGATATCAATTTGTTCCTGCTCTGATGAAATTGTATGATCTAGGCCTTTGTACGCTTTGAAGGTGAAACTATTCTGTAGATATTTTTTCAAGATGTCGGCAGTCTGTTGAGCTCTGTCGAGGGAAATCATATTGTCCTCATCTCCATGACATTGCAATATCTTGTGACTCTGACTCTGCACGTTTTCCCAAGGAATGGATTTGGTGAGAGGTAACCACGTTGAAAGAGCTAAAATTCCAGCCAGTTTGAAGGACGTTGTTAGTCCGGTGTATAAAGCGACGGCTCCTCCTTGACTAAATCCTCCCAAGATGATCCGTTTCGATGGAATGCCAGCATCAATCTAAAATTTAACAATTTTTTTGGGAGTTTGTGTAAGAAAATCCCATGGAAGTTTATGAAAGTTCAAAGTTTGAAACCTCGTTTTGAATTATTTCAGTTATCGCTGTCGCTGCACTTTTAATGCCCATTTCATCCTTTGGCTGATCTAAAGGTCGTAAGTCAAACCATGCGGGCATGGCCATACCACCGTTTAAAGTCACCTTTTGAATGGGCCTACGCTTGCAGGAACACGAAACAAATGGCTTTTATTATGTCACATCTGCATATCCTCATAAATAACAAATTCCCAACTTACGCACTAGGGCAAATGATTTTTGCGTGAGGTGGTCTTAAAGCGGGCAAAATTTCCGCCCAGGCCTGTCTGACAGAATTTCGTCAACATTAAATCAATGCCACAGTGAATTGTAAGAATGAAATATTTTACCCGCTATCTCCGAGACCATGAAGGAATATGATCTAGATCAATATTGGACATCATAAAGTAATGACACATAATTAAATAATCTGCTTAATTAAATTTTGATTACAGTTGCTGTTTGTTGCACTGCGGCAGGAACCACACAAGGGGCTCTTAAGGGTAGGCTGAACATGACTAGAAAATATTTTACTATTTGTAAATTAACAAAATCCCCAACAAAGGAATCCGTTTAGTGATAAATAAGATGGAACCAAAGAGAAGTCAAAGTCCACAACAAGAATTTATTTGTAACAGCATTTCGCAATATTTTAAAACCATTTCATACGAACACATGTTCTGTTCTCTACATTTGTGTGTACGGGGAAGATCACTCTCTTGCACATGTATTATTTACACGGAGTACAGGCCATTTACATTTGTGATCATTAATATCATCATGAGAGCGAGATGCATGACAAAAGCACATTTTTGCGTTCGATCTTGTGAGAGTGAAACAATGTATAGAGCTAGGTCAAAACTGGAGAGAGCAAGTGGTCAATATGAAGAATTTTTTTCTAAAAAATCAGACCATTGCAAACCCATTACGGCAATCACTAATCTAATCAAAAGTCATGTCAGTCAAAAGAATCGATTTCTTTACAATCTGAAACTTTGGTCTTCTTTACAGAGGGCTTTATCAGAAATAAATACATCATATTATTGCATTGCATGTATTTATGTTGATCCAAGTAAGTTTGCTCAAATCATCAATTCAAAACACACTCGTAAATGATTTTAATTTGAGGATCCCAATTAAATGTCTTTGAGGCTTCACTTGATGAAGATGTTGGTAGTTGATAAACCAAAATAATATTTTGCGTCATACTAGCTAAAACTAACTATGTATTTCATTTCTGACTGAGAAATCAATACAGTATGTCTCACATGACCCCAAAACATTCTTATTTTTCCAACTTTTGCTCTCGTCATTCCGTGCTCCTGGAAGGAAGTGATGATTGTACCTTACGTAATGATAATTCACGTGTTTTTATTTATAAAGTGGATTGAATGATGTCATTTTTCACTTTTGTAATTTAATTTAAACAAAGCCAAAGGCTTACAAACAAGTAACACTTGCGGTTATTACAAGAACATTGACATTACTCTAACAATACGCCTCTGCTTCACTTGCTTCTATTTCCCCTCAATTTCATTTTGAATAAATTAATTTGTGAAAGTAAAAATTAAAGTAAAAAAACAGACTGAATGATTACATAGTTTGTTTTGACTGTCTCCAGAGGTTTGGGATGGTATAAAAATGCACAAAAAACAATCCCCGAGAAATAATTCATTCATTTTTACTTACTGTAAAAAACCGACGCTTTTGACTCACAGCGTGTCATTCTATCCTTTTTTGTACTTTCGCATTACTTCTTCTAAAATACACCATCTGCAAATTTCTCACCGGGTTTTACTTTTTTTTTGCCACAAAATACGTCGCGGTTTTGTTTGATGTGGTTATTATACAATGAATATTTAAATTTACACCCTGAGCTTTTACATACCAGAGAAGAAATTTCGGTGCATGGGTATGGTATGTGCACTTGTTTGCATGCGACCTTATTCCGTTTGCTTCCATTTTTGGCACTCTGTTCAAGCGGTTTTTCATGTTTTCTAAACCTGAGAACCGTACCAAAGATTGTGAAAAGAATTACAAGTGCGTCCTATAAGATAAAAATACATATTTAAAAGCTATTTATCATTATATAATTGGTATCAATATAATCAATTTTTCCCTAGTACTTC
>JAHZMX010002136.1:0-15680 GCA_027743895.1 Seira musarum | reverse complement strand
GTATACAATATAACTCCCAATGACCAAACATCTACCTCCGGCCCGTCGTACTTTTTTCCTAAAAGATGAAACGATACATAAATATTTTCCCAACTACTAGTTTTTTTCAGTAATTGAATGATTAATTAGTTTTCGAACCTTGGAAGAGCTCAGGTGCTGCAAAAAAATAAATAATAATAAATGTTATATGAACTAAAATACACATATTATATAATCACTTGTAGGGAAATTTAAAAAAAATTAAAAATACCTGCATATGGGGGTCTGTATGAAAAAAAGAAATATGATTTTAATAATTTAATCATTAAAGAATAATCCGATAAGTAGTGCTTGCTAGGTTCAGTCATTGAACGATATTTTTAAAAATTATTTAACTTTAAATTCAAGTATTATTTTGGAATTGAGATGTTGGAAAATCATTTTGCTGTGATTTAATTCCTTTTCAAAAAGTTTTACATCTTTCGCTAGATTCTATTCTTTAAAATACGATTTGTATCAACAAGGTACTGAAATTAGCAAGCGTAGCGAACATGTCATTGCTTAAAGTACTCAGAAATAGAAAGTATAGCCATTTTACAAATCATATCAAAATTACTTGAACTGTCTAGTCATTTAGGGATGTCAATCATCTCATGACAGCAGAACATCTATTTCAATTCAGTGGGCTTTCATTTCATTCATACCTGACGAAACTTTGCTCTAGCCTCCTTTTCCTTCATTCTTCCATGTAGTACAAGATAGTCAAAAACTTCTCCCCCGCTTGCATACTCCATTACAAGGTACAACGTTTTATCCGTCTCTATTACTTGAAATAATTTAACTGAAAAGAGAATCCCAAAAAGACAGCCCGTCAGTCTTCAAATTCATTTCCACCTTCCTCCGCACAAAATAAATTAATTTAACGATTCAAATCTCAAAGGCTTACCTATATTCGGATGATCCAACATTTTCATTATCCTAACTTCACGAAATAGTTTTTGCAAACTACCCGGATTTAATTGAGTTTTGTCAATTATTTTTATCGCCACCTGGAACCACGATTAAAAAACGTTGGCCATTAATACACATCATTCCCATATTTTATTTCTCATGTAAATAATTATCATTGTTTCATAAATCATCTTTTCCCTCTCCTTAAATTTAGCAAATCCAGTTCAAACCACAAAAGCCTATCAAATCAAGGAATTCAAGGAAAGTTCATGCTCGTTATACACTTTATTTACTCCTTTAAAGAGTTTTAAAATAGCAATTTTCATGATTCATCATTATTACATAGTTCAACAGAGCGAGCGATCTTAGCAAATCATTTTCGCCAATGCAATTACGTCAGCTCTTTCATACTGTGGTCTCAGTCATGTATCCTATCCCGTTGAGTGTTTTTCACGAGAACGTGATACACACACAGCATGATTCAACATACATGAAAGCCAAGCCCTACCGTGTTCCTCCATCATCCTCCACAATAGTTAATGGCCGCTGTCCATTCCACTCCACTCGTAAAAAAATTGATACATTATAAAGCACCTGTGCAGGTAGTCAGAGTGGAAGTATGCACCTTAATGAAAAAAGTAGCAAGGCTCGGCTCGCTCGCTTACATCATATTATCTTGCTCTTCAAAAGACTTCAATCATTCTCAGACTTTAGCCACTTTGCCAAGCTGTGCTTACTTCCCTTACCATTTAGCTACCTACACCTACTTTTTAAATAAGGCAAATTAAAAAACCAGAAAAAACGCATGTTATCATATCGTGTGTACTCCCAAGTGCATATCCTATCCACCTATCTTCCTTCAATTTTTCCCCTTCTTGAAGGAACTTATAAAAAAAGGTGAGTGAACTCGCAAACAGCTTTAACCACAAATGCTGTTGTGCTACTACCATCAACTTCTTCTACAACAAATACTACATTATCACGATCAAAATAATTTTTCTTCATCCATCAAGCTAGACACAAGACTTTAATAGTTCTGAAACAGAAAGGAAATGCAGTACAGTATATAGAATCATTTTTTTAAAACTTGTGGGACTAATCATTAGAGTCAACTTTTACCTGTGGAGTAGGTAAATAAATAGTTTTGCTCAATCACCGCACCATCATATATGTACCTGCCTCAACAATAAGAGTAGTAGTATATCCTCAACGTTTTTTAGGTAGACCACAGGCAATTATTCATTTTTTATATACTTTAAGCATTCTTATCTCTATCAAAAATATTTTTCTTGTCTTTAGCTGCACTTGTTCTAATGCCAAAAAATAGACAGGTTGCAGGCTGCACACACCTGCACAATGAATGCATTATTTCAAGCTTTCTACGCTCAATTTTTAATGTTTCCTTCCTCATTTCATTGTCCTCTCGCGTAATGGCAATAATATGCGATAACACTAACACTTATTTCATATCGCAAAAATATATCTTGTCTTGTCTGCATTTTTTTCTTGCAAAATCCAACCCCGTCATTATTAATATGGATTGTTATTGTTGTTATTGCGCCGATTCGCTGAGGCTATTAATCTTTGCTTACTTCACCAATGCCGTCATTTTTCTTTCAAAAGCGGATTTCTTGCAAAAAAAAAAAAATGAATACTCGGCCCGGACACCTGACTCCCTGGGCTGACTCTCTCACAAAAGAAGAAAGTGATTGATATTGATATACCCTTGAGATAGAAACTGATACCCTTTCACATTGTCTACTACAGCTGAAAACAAGAGCCAACATATATTTTGCAAAACTATACTATGGCATTGTTCCTGTCAACTATATCACGTTTTACCCACATTCTTTATTTTTTTTAAAATCCCATGACTAGACATAAGATTGAATCTGATTACGTTTTGAAACCATTGGCATAATTGTACTTTTAACCCTTTTTTACTAAATACTACCCTGTCTAAATGTGAAAATTAATGCCTTTCTAAGAAGGGTTAGAAAATGGCCTTATCCTGAAAATGTCTTTAAATCAGTCGCAAAGCTGTAAGAGATTTTTCATCTAAATTTTTTTTCGACGAGATCTTGAAAAATTCCAACGTAAATAATTAAGATGTATTGCATTAGACCCATCCTTGAATTCCACTTCAGTATTTATCATATTTTATTACTTTTGACTTGAAGAGTACTCATATCTTGTAAACAAAATCCAGAAGGAGTAGGCATAAACCCCATTAATTAGTTTCCCCCAAATAAAAGAACCTTGAAAAGCTTTCATCATATTCATTATTATCATATTACCTCTTTTCCTGTAGGAAGATGTCTTGCTAGTTTGACTTTAGCAAAGTTTCCTTTGCCTATGGTTTTGAGAAGTCGGTATTTGCCGATGTGAGGCTCCTCCCCTGCCCGACTTCTTGAAGAGGAGACATTACGACTGGACGCTGTACCGGTGTCACCTCCAATCTAGAATACAAAAAAATAAAAAAACATGAGTCATCTTTCGCACATCTTTAATCATCACCATCAATCGTATCATTATCATTCAAGCAAAAGCCTTCAAGTTTCCATTTTCAGTATTGTTAGTTACCATTGAATGAGTCATCGTGATCATCAACAACAAATCCGAAATCAAACAAACCATGCAGAACACTTGGTGTTCTCACTCAGCATGCAGTCATTCTACCAAGGTGTAATTTTCTTCCCAACAAAAAATAACCCATTCATTTTAATATTTTCCTTTTATATTTCCTCCTTTATCTTATGATGATGTAGATCCATTTCCCTTTGTTGCAAGTGCCCCATCTCAATATAATATAATAAGCATATTTCACATAATAATCTATAGAAAAGATTATGATCATGATAACTTATTTTACTGTTTTCATCNAGATTATGATCATGATAACTTATTTTACTGTTTTCATCATCATAATCATCATCCCGAGGCCGTGAAATATTTTCCCCATTCAGGTTGTGTACGTGTGTGTGCAATATGCAATTAGCAAAAAGAAACGCAGCGGTACCACATTTTTTTCTACTTTTCGACACACTTTCCACATATATTTACAAATAATGAAGATCAACATCAACTTTTGAATATGAATGAGATGAATGATGTTTGTTGTATGTATTTTCGCATTTGAATTGCTGTAATAAGTCAGAGTCTGAAAATAGGAGTGCATTTTTTTCTTGCATGCATAATAATACCAAAAATGATTGCGATTATCAGAGACGTTCATCACCATCATCTAGGTATGTTTTTAAGTATTTTAACAACAACCATAATGTTCTTTATAGCTTAACATGATTGGTTTTGGCATATTGACATGGTTGGCCTGTTAAAGGATTTATTATTGGAGTGCCACGCCAAACGATCGCTAAAAATGCAATGTTTTTTCTCTTTCAATTACATCAACTTTTGAATATGAATGAGATGAATGATGTGTGTTGTATGTATATACGCATTTGAATTGTTGTAATAAGTCAGAGTCTGAAAATAGGAGTGCATTTTTTTTCTTGCATGCATAATAATACCAAAAAATGATTGCGATTATCAGAGACGTTCATCACCATCATCTAGGTATGTTTTTAAGTATTTTAACAACAACCATAATGTTCTTTATAGCTTAACATTATTGGTTTTGGCATATTGACATGGTTGGCCTGTTAAAGGATTTATTATTGGAGTGCCACGCCAAACGATCGCTAAAAATGCAATGTTTTTTCTCTTTCAATATGTCTTCCTTCGTTCCCCTTTGAAATGGGTTTTTGGGCTCATTTATCTTTTACGAACGCCTTTTAAACCGAGTAAGGTCTTTCGTCCACCACCATCACCAGCATGTCCTTTTTTCTCTCTTTAGGAAGGACTTAACTGTACACAAGAGACTGAAACTTGCACGAATGAGCAATTTTCTACGCTCATGCAGTAGAACGATGAAGGTACGTATGGTGCGGTGTGCAAAACGAGCAACCAATTTTCAACTAATATCCATCACTTCCGTCCGGCTTCCTTCATCGTCATCATTGCACCATTAACGTTGGTATGCTATATTCCTATATCCCTTCACAGAATACAAAGGAGGAAAAAACCTTTAGCGAAGGGAATATAACGTTTGATAATGATAATGAGAAGCAGCTCCCCGTCCGATGACGATGATGAGCCAGCACTCCTCAATCAACTCTAATTTCCCTCATTTCCGAGAATACTCCCAGATTTAGATTATCACAAAAGAGGAACATTTTTTCATGAAGGTGTGTTCTGCCATCATCACCCCCACAACCACTACCTCCAACGTTATCTACCGATTCAGCATATTTTTACTACTGCTTCTTCTTCTCCTTCTTCAGATAAACCGAATGAACTTTTTTGCGGTGCAAAGTCCACAAAACTGTTCGCGTTACCTTCATTATCACGAAATCAAAGTAGCGTCATCAGCAAAAGGACTAAAGTAAGCTACCATAATTCTTCTTACTACTCATCTCCCAAAACTTCTTTCCAACAAAAACTTTTTTCGCATTCAAATCAGATTTGCAGAAATACATTTATTCGCTATTCATAAGCCCAATTTCTATTCAAATTTCACAATGGAACAGCCATATTTTTCACAAAAGAATACTTGCAAGCATTATCATTTCAACTAAAAACTACTGACAATATTATCACGAGCAATTTTTTTTCAGGAGGGAATCTATATCATTTCAGAAAAACCTGAAGCGAAGCAACCACTCCTGTTATAAAAGTTTACAACAAAAACCTCTAATTTTCTCATCATCGACTTCTCCTTGTTTACCCCGTTATGCCCCGTTTTTTCTTCTTCTCTTGTTTGCTTCGAACAGAACAAAATCTGCGCTGGGTTGTAAGTATGAATGCTGAGCCTGTGACTGACTGACTACTACAAAATTCTAACGGGATTACCATCATCATCAACAACATGATCAAGGCAAACTTAAGCATATTTAACTTTCAAAAAAGCATATGCATTTTCTAGTCAGTGGGATTACGTTTAAAAATGGTAAAGAATAATAGACTCTTCGTTTTAGCTCCTCTACAATCACCACAGCACGAACAATAATAAAAAAAAAGTTTTTTTTTAACCAAAACAGCATCGAAAAAAAATCCCAGAAAAGCATGATATTTTTTACGTCGCATTCATTACCCCCTTTTACTCTATCAAGTGGATTTTGTTCTGTAAGCCCTGGCCTACGATTCACCCACACCGAATTTTCAAGTGTGCTCTTTTTTACTTATCTCCCTCTCTCCCTCATTTGTACCAATTTTCAGATTCATTGTTCACTCCAAAAAGTGTCAAATCAGTGAGAGAGATATTTTTTTTCATAACAACATGATCAAGGCAAAAACTTAAGCATATTTAACTTTCAAAAAAGCATATGCATTTTCTAGTCAGTGGGATTACGTTTAAAAATGGTAAAGAATAATAGACTCTTCGTTTTAGCTCCTCCACAATCACCACAGCACGAACAATAATAAAAAAAAGTTTTTTTTAAAACCAAAACAGCATCTAAAAAATCCCAGAAAAGCATGATATTTTTTACGTCGCATTCATTATCCTCTTTTACTCTATCAAGTGGATTTTTCTCTGTAAGCCCTGGCCTACGATTCACACCGGATTTTTCAAGTGTGCTCACTTTTTACTTATCTCTCTCTCTCCCTCATTTGTACCAATTTTCAGATTCATTGTTCACTCCAAAAAGTGTCAAATCAGTGAGAGAGATATTTTTTTCAGGAAAAGACTCAAGCTTTGAGGATCTACCAAATGAGCAACTTCATTAAATCCTGACATATCTTAAGAACAAGAAACCGTAAAGGTGTATGACGTATTTCATTTAAGTAAATCCCATGAGAATTGATAAAACGACAGTGTGCTCTTCGAGACTATAATGTCCTAGATTTTTCAAAGAAATCGAGTGAAACAAGCAAACAGAAGGTAACAAATCAAAAAAAGTTCCTACTGCGATTTCCGAATGAATGAATAAATCATCAACGAAGCGCATCTAAAAGCCATGAAAATAACAGAACTTGAAGAAAAATCAAAGCTGCTTTTAAATGAGTTTTAATGGAGCTGTTCCACTTGGTAATGACCTACAAATAAAATGTGAAATAACAAGAATACTTTTCTTAGAAATAAGCATCTTACGACAGACGTGACAAGACAATGTACAATGTGTACACATGTGTTTCCTTCAAACATAAAATCAGCTTTTTTGTTTTCACTACAATGACTCTCCTATTTGCAGCAATTAGCACATGAACATGCAAAAACGAAAAGAGAAAAGCAAGTCGTTCCAAGCACAAACAAATTGACTTTACTTTAACTTCCCTTTTCTTTCGTTGTAAATCGAATTTCGTTTTGAATAAAGTTCCTTTTGAACTTTTTGTAAGAAGTGCTTTCTGAGCAAAAATTATTTTAAGTGCATGGAAATGAAAGTGGAGAGAGCTGAATAAGCTAGTAAAATATTAATATTTACCAAGAAAAGTTTACGAAACGAAACACATTGGTGCACATTAAATAAGCAGCAGTTCTACATTTTTTATCTTGAGGATGACGATGACAAGATGAGATCATCTATTCCCATTTCCACCATAATAATAATCATCTTTATATCATCACTTTGCTTTAAAAGTCCTTATAATTCTCATTTACATAAAATTCTAATTTCGTTGTCACTTTGAGTTCGTCCGCTTGTCATTTTTACTTTTCTTAAGAAAAAGGAATTAGTTTGTGTGGACAGGCATTCCAAGAGTGATGATGATGGCGTTAGTGTTATTGCAGACTCTCAGCTTTGAATTCTGATTCGACTTGCAAAAAACGTGAAGACATTTTTTTTTATCTGAAAGATGATGAATGATGTTCACCAGGATGGCACTGCCATAAAAAATCACATTTTGGATTGAAATTAATGGAGAGAGACACAAGCCAAATCTATTGTATTTTAAGTATTCCACCTCGTCGAACCATTAAAGTCCAATCTTCTTTTCCCATTGTTTTTGCTGGTCCTCCCAACAACTCGCAACATAAATCATATTTTTATCCTGCCAAAATGCCATTTCCAAAAACCATTTTTTTCTCTCACCAAGTTATAAACAATGACAAAATGATTAAGGAATTATCATTTTCAGATTTTTTTTTATCCAGAAATAGTTTTCAGAGGGGCCATTTTGCTATATGATCATGACCAATCCTATGCCATTAATTGAAATGTGATATTCTATTTTTACTCTTGGCATTTATTCCTTGGTTTTTTTTTCGTGTCACAATCACAAATGGCATTAATCGTTTGGTGTGGTGTCATATCAAGAAGAAAATCAAACTTCTTTCTGTTGTCGAAGCGTGGGCGACTGGACATGACACAGTATTAAATTAGGGAATGCACTTTTTTCCTCTCGATTACAATTCCAGCAACCAACTGGCCCTCCAGACTAAAACTACTTCAAACAATGAAAGCAATTTATTCTTCATTTTGAAATGTTGTGACAGCTAGAACAAACCTGTAACATGATGGAAATGTGTAGGTATGTTTGTAGTGTGTGGCAATGCAACCATCAACCACTACCATATTGCATCACTTTTATATCAAACTCAATCTAACAATAAGTCAGTATAACAAGCTCAATTTCGTTGGTGGAGCACGTGTAAGTAAAAAAATAATTCATGTGAAATTAAACATTTTTTTGCCAACAGGCAACAAGCCCAGTCTTTTTGTCTTGTCAGTTTCTTCGCATTTCTCTGAATTATTTAGAGAGGGACAAGGAAACTGTAGTTGACTCAACTTTCAACTAGCTGTGCTGTGATATGTGAACACTGGACTGGACTCAAGAAGACAAGAAGCATTGGATACTTAAAAATAAAGTATGAAATAAATGGGTGGATCACATTAAAATTGCATTTTTCTGCTGACTTCACACGGTCACAACTGCCAAAAGCAGACGTGCTCACATTTCTATTTTCTCTGAGACTCTGACTCTGCTGGAATCCTACAGAAAACAAATTTTCCGTTTTCTAGTAGTGTAGTGGCGACTACAATACTTTATTTGCTTTCAGGCTTTTAGGATTGGAATGATACACAATTTCCCCTATTCTTACATAATCATAATTTTACATCCACTACACATGGCAAAATGGCAATATATAAGTTCTTGTTCTCTACAGGAGAAAAACAAAACGAGAAAATGACAAACGAGAGCTGTCTCCAGAGTAAATTCCCAAAGTCATGGAGGGAGAAAGATAAGACTAGGAATTTTGAGAGGACTTTTGGGAAAGCACGCACACAAATACGTACGCCTATTCATATTTTTTCAACCAAACCATGTAGATAATGGTAAAAGCTCCGCTAAAATACCAGGACCAGGGAAATGACCACAAGTAAAAAAAAAATGCAAGATACAGCTTGATTCTCAGCTACCACTTCGTATATTCCGACCGGGAGAAAAACAAAATTTAGAAAATGTAATGAAAAGAGACGTGAAACGAAAGTTCGCATTCGTATTTTTCTGGGTGAACAATAGGCCATGTGGGGAACCTCAAAAAAGTTTATTTTACTCTAGAAAGTCCACATGAAAACCACCATGAACCATGCCTTTTTCGCTCTAACTGTATTTTCCTTCATCTGATCAAGTTCATCATTCTCTAAAGCAGACAAAGAGCAGCGGACCGTGTGTGTGTATGTGAATAGAAGAGCCAGAGCCCGACCATTTCCCCCAAAACCACGGTATACAACTAAAATTTTGACTTTGCTTTTTCTCAGTTGGATTGGATGAGAGAGATACGAATGGAATTTGAGCACAATATGGAGCCCATTTTTACCTGCATGCTGTGGCCTAATAATGACAAAGAGAGGTAAAGAATGAAAACTTTTTTCTTCTCTTCTCTTGACAAATTCATCACGTCACACGATCCGCTATAGACACAAAAGTCATAAAAAACACGTAAAGCACGCAAACATTTTTCCCCGTGATATTGTATGCTGCATAGCGAAATTGTGAATGTCAGTCAAGCCAAACAAAACGGACATTAATTTCTGCCAATTTTTCAACTTACTCCTCCTTTCCCATATGAATTACAAAAGGATGTGACTAGTAATAGCGACTATGACTGTGTGAGTTTGGTTATACAAAATATGCTACAACACGGCCTGAATTTGCATGACCCAATTAAGTTCCACCATTTCCTTTCCTTTATGATATGTCTGTCTTCCTTTTCTTTTCTCCAGTCGTATTTTTTCCAAGCACGAGCATGGTATTAACTTTTTCTCTGTATGTCACCGTCACCCAACTCATTTCATTTCTCTTCCGAGAATAACTTTTTTCGTAAATGAATGGCAGAGCACGCTAAGAATTATTTTTAGTTTTTCCTTTTTCCTGTTGACAGAATGGCTATAATTGGCTTTAAACCTCATTTTTTCTTTTCTTTATACTTCACAAGCATTTCATTAGCAAGTTTTGAGCATTGATCACGCATGCCCTTCTGCGGTATTTCTTTCTCAGAGGGCCACGTCGCGTTGCTTACTTTCACCGAGTGTGCTGTATGACTCATATATTCTTGGTCTTGGAGTCGATTACTTTCAACTTACCCAAGGTTTTTGTGAAGGCGTGAAAGTGGAAGTGACTGGAACGGGTGGACGGAATCCTTGTGCTGCTGCCGCACTCAATGCAGCAGCATTACTACTTGTACTAGAAGCAGAATGATGGGCATGATGAGCCGATGCAGCCGCGGATGGGCTGAATGAAGTGGTAGCTGGAGGTGGTGGATTACTCACCACGTGATGTTGAACCCAACCACCTTCCGCTGATTTTAAAGCCATGATTAACACAAAAAGTAGTTGCAAATCGCAGAATAAACAAATATAAAAATATTAAACTATAAAATAATCTGATTACGAAGAACAAAAGACTACAACTTAAATCACGTCACAAAAAAAGTTCTACATTTAAGTACAAACTTAAGTCTTCATGTTTTCTTCAAGTCAGTCTACTCCTCATCATTATCATTCTCAAGTTAACGGCATTTTGTGAACAGAGACAATGAGGATGATGATAGCACCGCCTCAACCACATAATAATTCGTCATCCTCATCATAATTCTTTCAGACCATATAATTTCCAACTTTTGTGACTCCTTTATAGCAGCTTCAGCCGCACAGAAAATTGCATTGCTTTCGTAATGCACACAATTTCGAAACTTTTTTTTAAAAACTCACTCACAACAACACCAGACCATATTCTAAAATCACAATGGGTTTTGCAACTAGCAAAATTATTATTACTCCTTAAGCCTGCGCCACTATTATTATAAAAACGATGACGAGAGGCTTTGTTGCGAAGCTATATGGAACAAAACACATGAGTGAGATGAGCAATGAGTCAAGCGAATACTTAAGCCAGCCTTTCACGTAAATCAATTCGTTTTTTTACACACTCTTCTTATCTCGATCCGTTATCATCATCATATCACCGTCGTCATCATCATTCAACTGTTTAAACATACGCGAAAAAAATGATAAGAGGTTTTGGTACAAGACCTTGCTTTTTCCTAGTTTATAATCTAACAAGTTGCTGCTTACTGTTACTTTTGTTAGCACAACACAATTTTTTTGAGAGGCGAAACATATGATTCAAAAAATAAAAGAATTGGGGACACACCGATCAAGCTATTGGTCTTTCCTAAACAAACACTCATTGGTTAAGTCGATCTCCTCCAGCTTATGCTAGACGAAGAGAGAGTGTGTGAAAATCTCGAGTCTAGTCTCGTCCTCTTTTTTTTACTCCCCCACTTGACTCTTTTACTAGACTAGATCAAAGCCCCACCAAAAACCCAGAGCGTCGTATCGTAGGCAAAGTCACAGATTTCCATACACCAAAGTAATTAATCACACTTTAATCTCCTGCAGCCTGAAATGAACCCCAATCTAGAACTTCCGCCTAGCCCCGAACTTGAAGTATAACTGAGGCAATGACTGAAAAATGTTACTTTATCTCTGAAAAATTCATTCCTACTCTCATCCTCTTTTCAAAATTAAAAACTCAGTGAATAGAAAAATTAGCTTGGCTTATATACATAGACCGTGTAGCTCAGCCCGTTCAGAATGAAATGCACTTCTAATTCAAGATTATCAAGATTCACAACTGCACTCTCCACACACTGCATTTGCATTTTTACACGTAAAATATTCAAGGATTCATCTTAAAAAATTCTCTCTGATTTCAAAAAAACACCGTACAATAAAGTTACACCTACAAAAGAAAATTGTAATCTTTGAGCGTGAGCCCGTTCACAATGCAATGCACAATAGCAGAGTGATATCACCTAAACCCATAAAACGAGATGAAAATACTACATAATGATAAGGAAGAAAATTGCTTGACGTGCTTCTTGCTTGCTTTGTTGGTGGATTGGATATTTTTCCCTGTATAGCGTTTTTTATAACTTTGACAGAGAAGAAAAAACAAACTGTACATGCACTACCGTACGTACGTTATGTTCATAAAGTTCTTTTGTAGTACACAAGACAAGACGGAAAGCAAACCACCATACCACAAGAACAACTAAAACCTGAGTAAAACTCGTAGTGTGAGTGACTAACTGCACAATAACACGTAGTCAAGTCAGTAGTAGTAGTAGTACAACTAGCATTGTAGTAATGTTCACAAGTTCACTACTTATTCTTCCATTTAAACATTTTTATGTACCGTACATTTGCTTATTCCTTACCTAAACCGAAACGTAAAAAATCTATATAAGATGCCTACTTGCCAACAACTTTATGCATTTTCATATCTTATGGAACAAGAGAAACATTGCATTGAATTCACTCTGACTGACTGACTGAATCCTATTTTCCTTTCTGTGTAGTCATAGTCATAACTGTGCAGTGGATTTGCTACAACAAAATCAGTTCATTTTTTATAGATTTCGAGAGTTGCATGAGACTCTGACTCTGAATGAGTGAGACGAGTGAGCGGAGAAAAAAAATGTGAATTGTAATTGCAATAATATGGGAACAAAGTATACATAATACTTTTTCGCAATTTGTAATGGAGAGGAGCTCGTTTGCATGCGAAGCGAGTAGAGTTTAAGCAAAGCGGTCTCTAGCTCGTCGGCGGTGGTTCTCCGCTCTCTCCCAATCGAACGGTGACAAGTCTTTCTGAATTAATATTACCCAGTCACTCAGTTATTTAGTAAATCAGCTCTAGAGATATTGGTGTAGGTAGATATAAAAGGCAATATTATTTCGCTTTATTTTGATTTCGATTCGGAATATTTTTTCTATTACATCAAACGAACACACACAATAATATTTTTTGTGAAGCAGTAGTAAAATATGAACTAGATGAAGTAGACAAAATGGCTCTGCTTAAATGCTTGAATACAAATAAACGTCTCGAGAGTAGTACAGTACACCTATCTTATCACAGCACACGATTTCAACTTGCCAATCTATTCATTCGAAAATGCTCTAATTTCTCAATCGCTCATGCACATGACAAGCTGAAGTTGACGATGATGATATGATGATGATTGTGCTTTGGTTCTGCTCGTCAGTCACTTCATTGACGAGAACGTTTGAAACGACAACAAAATTAAGTTTGTTTTCTCCGTAATTTTCCTTATTAAGCCTTGCATGGACTGTAATTAGTGTTCCACATTCCCACTAATGCATTTATTTTGTGCAATTTAGATTTTCTCATACGAGACTAATTCAATAATTGAGAATTTTATTTACGCCACTTAACCTATTTTTTATGATCAACTTGATTGTACCCTGTGGGAATCCTAAGCTCTAAACTCACTTTTATTTTCAGTACCCTTTTTTCGATGACAAACAAAAAAGCCCATCATCGTCACCTCACATTATCACATCTATAACCTCTTCTCTTTAGTAATGGCGAATGCTTAAGGATTTCAAGCCTTAACTGATCTGTAGTAGTGACGCTTAATCACGATCAAACAAACACGAAATCATTATTTCGAGTCTCATTTAAAAAAAAAAACTTGAAATAACTAAAGTGAAGTACTTCACGGTATGTGTAAGTTAAATTGAAAACTTCACAAAAGAGATTTGACTTCATAGCAAACTAAAGTGCACAATAACATCAATGTAAATAAATAAATCGTGTTAAAGCGTAACTAGTCAAGCCTTAACTGATCTGTAGTAGTGACGCTTAATCACGATCAAACAAACACGAAATCATTATTTCGAGTCTCATTTTTTAAAAAAACTTGAAATAACTATAAAGTGAAGTACTTCACGGTATGTGTAAATTAAATTGAAAACTTCACAAAAGAGATTTGACTTCATAGCAAACTAAAGTGCACAATAACATCAATGTAAATAAATAAACCGTGTTAAAGCGTAACTAGTATTGCCATTCCTCAGAGCCTAGTCTGAACTCTCTGGAGTGATTTTCCATCTAGAGTCAGATCACTCTTTTGATGACAAAATGCGATCCACAAAAACTAATTTCCTCCTCCAATGTAAATGCAATGCATAAAATCATGATCATCATCAAAAATTATTTACACGTTAAACTTAAACCTCCCAATAAAAAACTGGCAGAACTAACGTAGGAGGCACGTTCACAAGCTGAATCATGAATGAATGGAATTTATGTAAACTTTGTGCAATCCTTCACACACTTCGCTCACACAAGAGAACCTTGTTTAATCGAATCGAATCACTTTTTGTTTACATACATTTACATTTCCTCTCGAGTGTGTGACTATGTGTGTGGATGCATGGAGTAATGTAAAGTATTCCGAACGTCAATGTTCGGAATGGAAAATCCCTGCAGAGTGCAGTAGCAGTTCATCATTATGCATAACTAATCGATTTCAGAAATAATAATAACAAAAAAGTCTGTCCCTGTATCAATTACTTGTCTGTGTGAATAAGATTATGTACTACATGTGAATCTGCTACTAGACTTTGTTGTGTGCATGGCGAGCTTTACAAAGAGGAGCATTTTTCTTCGTGATCGTCGTCACTCATTTCATATTTTCCTTCATTACGCTATCGCAAGCCAGCGCATTTTATCAAAATTATTATCGGCTTTTCTACATCCTGCTTTACTATTATTCCCCTGGCTTATCGATTTAATCACCATCGGAGTGTGGCGGCAGTCGCTGTCTTAAGATTCTTCCTTACTTTCCATTCGTCAAACATTTTCTAGCCATATTAAAAATGCATTGCATACGCTAATACTTATTACCCAAATCCGTTGAAATACCATTGACATTTAATGCAAAATCTAATTCGATACGCTCGTTTTTTATCTCATCAAACAAAGTACGAAACATACTTTGAGACATATGAACCGTCAAAAACTCATTTTCCCTGAAACTTTACAAAAGCCGAAATAAACTAGAAAAGAGCAGGCTTGCTCGATTCATTTCGAAATTCTAGACTTTTTCAAAGCATCTGCATCTTTAGCAACGACGTAGCTTATTATGCTGTTGTGTGTACATCGCAGGCATTTTTGAGATGCAGTCAAGCCGTGAATCTCACATTCAAAGTGAGCGACAGATGCGAAAAGATAATATGATCTTTTTCTGTCGCAATTTTTTCCTTTTTTCTTTCTAAATGACTTGACGAAGAGTGTTTGCCTACGTGAAAGGCTGACTTAAGCTTAGTCTGTCTGCTTACAATACAAGCAACAAGAAGAAATAGTATTGGAGACGACGAGGATGATGATGCAGAGTTGATGATGGTGATGTTCTCCTAGAAGATTTGCTGCTGATT
>JAHZMX010002135.1:0-13355 GCA_027743895.1 Seira musarum | reverse complement strand
TCTGTCTTATCTCTAGGTAGCGTAAGTACAGGAAACATGAGAGTATCAGGTTGCTTATTATTATGCATAATATTGTACATGTTTATTAGTGCAGAGTATTCGTATACTTACGATACACTCTAAATATACAGGCCTTGTCGTGTCTAGGGAAAACATAATGGGAGAATTTCTCCAGGAAATACGTTGAACAACTTTTTTGGGGCACTCTTTACCTCTCTTCTTTATTGGGATATGACATGCGTAAAGGATTCAAATTATTGAGCTTCATAATATCAAACAGTGAAGCAGTTTGGACTGGTTTCCTTCCAGTTACCTATCTAACGTAAGTGTATCACTTGCATTTTGAAAAACATACCATACTTCATGGCGTCGGAAATGAAACGGATGTACACTGAATTTCCGATATCCAATGATGCTTAAATTCATCATATATGCCCACATAAATGTGGGATGACGCTGATAGCATTTACCTAAACACATCAAAAGATTTACTTTTTTGTGGTCACTTTAGTCGTAAACAATCGCTTAAATACCTTGGCCGTTTTCTTTCTTCTTGGTTTGGTATGAATTTGGATCTACGGATCATGAGCGTGGGTTTTCGTTCGTTCAGTTGAGTTGCGGAACAAAGACGACAAAAAATCGAGCTCGTGTCTCAAGTTCCCCAAAGTCTTTGCCGCGAGTTAATGTTGAAGTCATGCAAAATGCTTTAGACAATGCATTGGCTTGCCCTTCTCCCTTGCAAGCATAACAAAAAATTATCCTCCACAAGAAATCCACATGCTACTAACCAATGTGCATGGATGGTTTATATATTGAGTTGCTTTCTCTTTGCCCTTATAATTTTTATTCCGTTATTTACGTTTTTATATCTTTTACATGACCCCACAATAATTATTTAAGCTTTAGTTTAAACTGCAGTTTGACCTTCATTATATAATTGAGTTGTTTTGTGCGAAATATGCAATACTGTGACAATGACTTCGATGAGGGTTAACTTTGCCAACATTTTGGACGATCTCCATCCGCGGCCTATAAGTTGTATGCGTTTAAATGAGACAACGAAACAATTAGCTTTATACAGGTAAGTTGAATTAATTTCATGTTGACCTAATATTCGCCTTTTTAATTTATAACGTTTTATTAATTGTGATTTGAATTGTAGAGGAGGTGATTTCGGATCCATTGAACTCTGGGATGTAAACCACCAGCCATTCCTGTTGAAGATAACTTGTCGATATAGAGAAAATTGATGGGAAACCGTCGGTTGAAAGCCTGGTTTGGGTACAAGGACGACTCCTCTCTGCGGGCCTGCATGGCTTTGTTGTTGAACATGATCTGTTTACAGGAAAAATTAAGGTATTATTGTTGATATTGCTTGGTAGGGATAAATTAACATTGCTGAAGACAGTGAAGACTATTTTTCATTTCTTAACACTGAATATTTATGTTGACAGAGTAAAACAGCGGCTACTTCAGGTCCTGTGTGGTGTCTTGCTGTAAAGCCAGATGAGTCCCAAATCGCTGTAAGTAAAGATCTATTAAATAAATTTATTATTTCTATGCTATGATAATTACTATTACAAACAATATATGCGGTTACAATTTGATTTAGATTATAATTATGATTCGTCGCAAACTCGCATTAGAAATAAATCACTGAATATAACCTTTTCGTTTTTAGGCTTCCACAGAAGACGGCTTTATCAACATTTTCGACGTTCTCAATGACAGTATTTTGTATTTGAGAGTCTTGGATCGACAAGAAGGTAAAAACCTATTGCCTATTTAAGTAATCCTTACCTGTTATTATGAGGTTTCAAAGTTACAAACCTTTGAAATTAAACATCAATAACTCTTGACACAATGAACGATTGATTGTATTGTTTGTCCAAGGACGCGTGTTATGCATTGACTGGTCTCCATGTGGCAACTACATTGCGTCAGGATCTGTGGATTCTGTGAGACTTTGGGACGTTGAGAAGGGTCATGCAATTCAAAGGTTGATTACTGGACGCTCAAAAAATAAAGAAACAATCGTGTGGTCTATAGCGATGCTCGAAAATCTTACCATCGTGTCTGGCGATTCCAGGTAAGATAAATATCTTTTCTTTATGAGTTTCTACAAGTAATCCAGTAATTTCGTATTTAATCGAATTATATTTATTTGTGATATGTAGGGGGATTGTCAGTTTCTGGGATGGTCGGGTTGGTGTCCTCAGATTTAAATTGGTTACCCATAAAGCTGATATTTTGACTTTGAAACTCTCCCAGGACAAATCACAAATATATGCAGCCGGTACGATCACTTGTTACATCATTCGCGTTTTAGCCTAAGACATCTAGACAAATCACTCGTTAAATGCAAAACTTTTTATGGTCTTAAGGAGTGGATCCTACTGTTGTGATCTTGAATAAAATTATCAATACGGAGAAATGGGTAAAATCACATCCTCGAAATATGCACATGAACGATGTCCTAACATTAGAAACTTATGGACGGGTTCTATTTTCCGGAGGTAAGTAATGGTTTATCACGATTGACAGTACATCACGATTGTCAAAAACTATAAATGAATTTTGCTTATTAAGGGATGGACGGTGATTTTGTGATGAGTTCTTTTCCACCAAAAGTTGTAACGAAAGTACCACCCTTACCAAAACAACCTTTTATTTCGCAATCGGAAAGCCACATGTTAATATGGAAAGAAGCATCTGTAAATATATGGAGACTTCCCACACCAAACACAGAGTAAGAAAATAATTTAGAATTTGAAATGCTACTTTGAGTTTTTTATTTGATTTGTTTACCTAATCGAGATACTTTTATTTGTATTTTTAGGCTAAAAAAGCTGTTAGAATTCCAGACTAAAGAAGGCCATCACATCTATTCAGCATGTATTAGTTCGAATGGAAAGTTCTTCAGTCTTTCAACCTTAAAATATATCAGAATATTTTACCTTGAAGATAAACCCGAAAGCGTACAAACACCTCCAAAATTACAGCGTCTGAAGTTGCGCGATGACCAAGGAGTAATAGCCAATAATTTTTGGCACTTGAATTTTATTTCCGATAACCACATTATAGGAATCCGGACAGATGGACGCAAAGCGGTTTTCATCAAAATTGACGACAAATTGTATAGTGCTGAGGTATTAGATTGCATACCAGACCCGCTTGAATCCGATCCTGCTGAGCAGTCGAACGAAGGAGCTGATATAATTAACTTCATTTCATCAGTAAGTAAAGAGTGTATTTGCGTAAATTCAAATAATCGTTTATCTATTCATAAAGTCGATTTAAAGGACACTAGTTTAGAGAAAATATGCTCCGTTCCTTCTCATTACGCTAGAGTAACGTCTATGGATTTTCATCCTGAAAAACCGTTACTCCTACTTACATATTCTGATCATTCTGTTCAAGTTTACAACTATGAGTTAGGGAAAATAGAATTTGATAACAGAATAAAAAAGAAATTTGACGACCTCCACGCAATTATTGGCTCCACATGGGTGGAGGATGGACATGCAGCTGCTTTCTTTCAAGTGGATGGGATGTACTTGTTAAACTTGGCAGTAAATGAGGAACCCTTAAAGAAATTCACGTAAAGGAGCAATGAAAGAAAATGGAGAAAAGTATGACTTTACGATAAAATCTTGCGAAACAAGATACAAATATTTGGCGTATATGGGAAATCACTTAGATCAGAATTTGTTAGCTATAGAACTTAGTCCGAATAGTTTAATTGAAAAATTGCCTCCAACATTTGCGAAAAAACGTTTTGGAGCATAATACAACGATTTCTTGGTATATTTACATCTTTATTTTGTGCAACAATAAAATATCTACGTTATCTTTTAATGTCTTTTTCATTTTTCATTGATTCATTTTTAACAAACTAAGCATTTCACTACATGTCGAATTCGCTTTCCTGGTGGACTTGTCATTGGGTCTTTGGTGGGTTTGCTCCGGTTCGGGCTTTAGATACTTCACATGTCGATATGCGCCATACTGTTCGGGAATGAACCTGATCTTATTCGATACATACCTGACATCAAAATATTCCATAGAATACGCTGGATCAGAAGATCGCCATCCTATGATTGCTTCATTTTGAAAACAGAAAATCATAGATCAGTGATGGAGAGTCCCTATAATTTTCTTCTGATATTAGCAGTAACTCAAGGTACCTGAAGCTTTTATCGGAACTGCAGGAGATGGTTTTGGTTGATAGAAAGATTTTGCATCATCTCCAAACTTTTTCTCTTTCGTCCCTGATTTATTGTAGTTCTAAAAGGGAGTAAAAATTAACAAATAAACCGAGAAAGAGGCCAACTGATGGAATAATTGGGTACCAACCGGCGGTCGTAATTCTTTGGGTACAATAGTGTCCGTCCAAGTCTCACTCCAACGCTTTTCAAGGACTTGTTCATGCCTGATAACATCACCCCTGCAAAATATGGAACAGTAGCGATACAGTAGTATCTATTTTCAGATACCAAACTGATGCTTAACAGTAATTACCAAATGTTGTCCTTAGGTGCTTTGTATTGCTGGTCCCTTTGAGCTTGGGTAGCAACAGGGGTCTTTTTTGATTGCTTATCACTTTTTTGCTTTTGACTTGCTTGACTTTGACTCATGTTCCCAAAACGAAAATGTGTTGAGGAATGCTTTCAGTTTCACGTCGAAATGAGAACTGCAGATCAGTATAACGAGCCCCTAAAGCAAGATATGCTCTATGCATGTCAAAAGCTTCATGGATACATGCCTCGAAGAGGTCTTTGGAAAGGTGATACGTCCGGTGTTGTTTCACGTTTGATCAATGAATAATCTGAAGATGTTTCATTTATCATTTTCTCTTTCATGCAATAAATAGGTAAATTATGCTGTCATGTCAGATATGAAAATGAAATATTGCAGATTTGCACACACACACACTAATTCATTGTAAATAGCTGTGAAATTTTTGTTTTATTTATTTAATGAACTTTTCTGGTCGTCGCTGATCCTTCAGAAAGAGTTTTCACAGGAGGCATTTAATAATAATAATATTGTGTAATAACAATGTTTTAATCAGGTTGTCACTTTTCCATGAACCACTTTTCTTTTCTCTCGAGAGACAAAAACATTATTTTCTCATCATTACATAAATCGTAGATTTAATGTTAGCCTAATTCCACACACATGATTTCTTTATATGAAGTAGCACTAACCATAATGAAATGAATGAACTTTTCTTGTTAAACGTCAAATATTTTTCCTTTCCTTAATATTTTTTTCGCTGTATGTAACTCTCTTAATAATCTGGTAATGTTACCTCTAAAACTGTTTATCCTTACTCCAAAAGACAAAAACATATCTTCTAAAAACGTTCTCTGTCTGATTCTTCGTAACATAACATCTTATATAAATGGATTTGTTTTCCCGTAATTTTTCATAGCATTTTTAATATTCTCAAATAAGCTTAAATAGGTATAATAATATATTTCTATTCCTGTATACGTTCATAGTTCTTTATATTAATAATAATAATATGTAATTGTATACCTACGGCTTAAGGGGAGTACAACAATAAAATATTCTTTTAAAACTATACAGTATATAACGTATTTAATCAAATATTGATATTATTAATTATACAATAGTAATAATTTGATTATCTATCACAAATCTGCCATTTCAGATCTATCTGGTAGAGCTCTCACCAAAACCAACTCTTCTTTGAATTTTTTTGCCCATTCCCATAAATTTCATTTATTTTTTTTCAAGTATAAAAAATCGATTGCATTTTTCATCTCTGTTTCATTTCAATCGAATACATATTTTTTGGCGCTGGTGTTCGCCGCACCAACTATTTCAATTTACGCCTTGGCTAATATAGTATCAAATGTAACAAGTTAATTTACTTTAGAGATTTTTTTTTTGTTTAAATAGAAAAAAATTCTACTAATTAAAGCTTAACATCTCACCACCTCATCTTACTTTGACATTCAGTTCGGGGCTAACCATTTTTTTTATTCAGAAAAAAATCTTTCCTGGTCGTTCGCAAACTTTGAATAAGCTTTCTTTTCGTTTTTCTTCATTCTACATACTATATAATACACGCTAAAATGACAAAAAAGCTTCCAGGTTGCAAATTAATAATAATAATCATTAAATCGACGAATAGATTGATGTTAAATAAAACGATCAAAGCCAATTGCGCAAAACGAATAAAAAATAAATTTTCCTTCTGAAGGAAAGTCGCAGCTTGAAAGAGAAAAAGTTGTTAGTTTGAAAAAAAGAACGACTATTTATATCATAATTATTAACATGCAATTTTGTTGGCGTTATAAGACCAGTTACAAATAACGTACAATCATCATTGTAATAATTACAATAGTAAATAACAACGAAAAAACGATTATAACATAATATTTTAACGTAGTAATTAATAAGCATTTTTTATACAACGTAGAGTTTTTAGGGTAAATGTAAACGTGATTGATTACTTAAAGCTAGAAAAAAAAATTAACGGTTTTTAAGACTTTTCCCGTATCTCGTTCCCCCATAGAAAAAAAACTAGAATCTTCCATAACCATTTCCCCTCATATCGAGCCTTCTTCGTCTTTTTATATTCTCTCATCTTTTTTTGTGTGTAAATCTAACATCCCTGCATAATCAATTATTTTATCCGCTCTACAAAGATAAATAATGAATTATGCATCCATCCACATAAATATTGTTTTAAAAAAGACATTCGTAATTACAAAATGAACTGGACTGAACTTTCTCTCCCTCTCTCTCTCTCCATTTCTCTGGACACGTTTTTAAAATATTTCTGGCATTTCATTCATCACTTTTTTCAAAAAAAGATTTTAATTCCTCCTTTGAAAAAAATCGATCAGTAGTAGAAGTAATAATAATATTATTTTATTATCATTATCGGTTTTTTTAAAAAGAAACATAATATGTCCATACAAATATATACGTAACGGTTAGATTTTTTTTCTTCATTAATTAAAATGCATTAATTTACCTATTACAATTATCATATGAAATGAAATCCATCACGATTTACTCTTCCTTCTCTCTCCCTCCCACTCTCTTGCACGTTTTATATCTGTAGCATTTCCCTGAAACAGCAGACCAGTTTTATTTCTCTCAATTATAATATTATATAACCGACGAATCCTTTCTCCTTTCCCAAACAGTCCACAAAACAAACTGCTCGCTACTCGACTGCAAACAAATACTTGAATTCTTTTGCTCATCATCTCATATTATTATGACTTTCTCTTTTAGTATTATTAGCTTTTTATGTATATCACTGAAACAAAATACGAAAGAAAAAAGATTTGAATAAGAAATTAAAAGTGTCATCATCATCCTCCTCCTCCTCCTCATTTTTTTTTCATTTTGATTAAAAGGTATTTGGTAAAAAGTGAATATAAATATTGTTTTCATCCCAATTTGCATAGTTAGTATAGTTGGTTAAAATGCATTCTGAATACATAGGTAATTTTAATATGTATGTATTAAGATTTAAGTTTAGTTTCATACAAAAAACGTTCTTCTTGGTTAATTAATTTACGATTGTACCTAATTAAGTTATAAATATACTTTTTTAAATTATGTATATTATGGCTTAAGTGTTGTAAAAGTGGGATATATATTTTTTTCCTTCAGCTAAAAAAAACAGAAAATGCTTCAGACATTTATTGATTTTGCATATCATAATCAAATTTATCATCTACTACGACATTTTGATGATGACGTTGCTCTTGTTGCTGATGATGATGATGATGACTGGCCACAGGAGAGGAGGATGACATCAAGGGTAGATTGGAAGAAGTTAATAATGTTGTTGTTGTTGTTGATGATGATGATGATGGTGGTGGTGGTAATGAAAGAGCTGACGATGAGGTTGCCGTCGAGGCGGTCGAATTATTATTATTATTATTAATATTAGTCGAGGGAGAAGAATGCAGCGAAGTGATGAGCTCAGCAGTACTAGCAGCAGCAACTTTGCAATACTGATCAAAATTAGTAGTAGTATCATTCTTACTGGCGATTACGGAAAGTTCATGATGATGAGCAGTCTCTCTTACCGCAGAAGAAAAAGGGTTTCTACAAGTCATGCTTTCACCAGACTCTTCAACGTCCTTAACATTATTGGCGTTAGTTATAACAGTCGTAGCACAACTAACAGTACTCTCACTTATCATTTGCTCATCACCATGATCAGCAACAACAGTGAAGTCGGAGGGGCGATGATGATGATGATGATGATGATGCTGCTGCTGACGATGAGATGATGATGATGAACAATCAGTATTAAAATTATTATTATCAGATACAATCATTCTACTTTCTTCATTATTACGTTCGTGTTGACTTTGCAAATGACTTTTATTTTCCCTACTACTACTAAAAGGATGAGGAGGAGATATAGAAGGAGGAGTACAACAATCATTATCAGTAATAACCTTATCATTATCGAAAGTAGAATAGTTTGGGTCAGTCGAACAACCTGAAGAAGAGAAAGTAGTACCTCTTCTCTTCTTCTCTTTTCCTGAACAACTTGAAACCGACGGCAACTCAGACTCAGCGACAGCAGCAGTAGAAAAACTGGCAGTGGCTAAAGCGGTATGTGGTGATGATGAGGGTGGCAGAGGTGGTACGCTTTCTCTTGGCAATGATGCGGCAGCACTGTTAAAATTGTATGATGGGGGCAGAAACGAAGGGTTATTCGCAACCGAAGAGGTTAACTGCTGAACATTTTGTTGACTGAAAGAAACGTTGGATGATATAGAAGTTGTTGTTGTTGTTGCTCGCGTTGATGATGATGGGAGTAACAGTGAATGGGCATCCGGACACAGTTTTTGCTGCTGCTGCTGTTGCATTCGTTCCGTTTCCAAACCTTTCATTTCTTCATCCTTTACATCGAGAATAGAATTGGCGTCATCGCTCCCTCCAGTTCTGGTTGGATGAGGGAAGGACGACTGTGAAAGTTTTAAGGTATTGGTATCACTTGCACCACAATGCTGTTGACTTGTCAGACTCTGAACCGTTGCTGCTACTGGAGGCACCCTTCCATTAGACTCATCAGTAGAATTCTTATTCCTAGATGAACTACATTTATTCCCGTTCTCACAATCGGACATTGCAGAGATGGACGAAGACAACGGCGATCCCTGCTCCCGCAGCTGGATTAACGATGATGGATCATGGAATCTTATCGGATCAGTTACATTTGTCGACATAACACCCCCAGCCTTACTATCACTACTACAAGTGTTATGAAGATTAGCACCAGCATCAGCACCACAGTAAGCGTCAAAGCTTCTTGGTCCACTCCTACCAGAGCTTGTTCTGCTCCCTCCAGATAATGAACAATTAGGATTATTGTTATCGGGTGTTTGACTTCTTAGCAATGGCATTACCACGTTATTATTACTACGCTTGATTATCATGCCCTCATCGCCATCCCTACTAGTTTCGAACGAGGTGAGGAAGGGATTGGTTGTGGGGACACTGCACGACGATAATGATGAGGAGGAGGACCCCTCATGCATTCCCATAGACATAAATTGCTGCGGATGATGGTGGTGGAGATGATGAGGAATAGAAACAGATTGACTTTGTTGGCTATTCCTCGTCGATTGTTGAAAATAATTGAATTGGTTGGGAAAATTGTTCCGGAAGCTTGTGCACCACCACCTTCGACCAGTGAAGGGGAGCTACCCCCAGGGGATGAAGAAGCAGACGAGGACTGATCAGTTCTGTGGGACTTTCCATTCTTCCCATGATTATTATTATTATTACTCCGCTTCGATTCTTTCGAGCTATTCCTACTAAATAACTTTGAATCTGGGTCTATGAGTCTCGAGAGTACACTAGTGTTGTTGGGTGCTTGGTGATGTTGCGTGGAGGACCCACCACCATTGTTGTTTGGACTAGTCCTCGTATGATTCCCAACAATGACGTTCGTGCATTGCTGCACTTTCTCTGAGAGTCTCTCTGCAATACTTGGGCTTGGAGTGATCCCCCCTCCTCCAGGAAATACAACAGGTTGATGGTGTTGTTGTTGATGATGATGCTGTGGCTGCTTACATGACGTAAAAACGGGAGTAGACTGATGTGAAGAAAAAGAAGATTGATTATGATTAGGAAATGCACTATTATCACCAGCAATTGATGCTGCTCCATGAAAGCCTATCAGAGATGAGTTTGCGATTGAATCTAGCGTACTGGAGGATGATGGCATGAACGAAGAGTGTAATGAAGGACCAGCGAGGAGTCCTCCATTACCAGCAGCCCCACCGCCTCCAGAATTTCCCCGAGCAGTCTCACAAGATGAAGGTGCATTCCTGACACTAGTGGATGGATTCAACCTTTGCTGGCCACGTGAATTTCGGCCTTGAGAGGGAGGTGACTTATTAGAACGACTCCAGCTTAAACCCCAGTGACTTGAGCTACTTTTCGAAGTTGACTTGCTCCCTCCTGACCGTGACGACGATGAAGACGATGGCTGAGTTACAGTCCTTTCAAAACAGTCTCTTGAGTCCCAAACAGTTTTGTTGGGTGGCCCTTGAATATATGGTTTCTGAATTTCATTACGCTGCAAATGAGTTAAAAAACGAGAAAAAAAAATTAATTAATATCAAAAGCATAAGTATGAATACTAATGACTAGTCCATCCCCAAGAACTCTCCTCGTGATCATCAATCACATTTTTTATGTACATAATTCCAGTGCCATTAATCATTTCTCATTACCTTATCATGACTACGAAGACGTTGTCTGGCTTCCCCGTCCGGCCTTGCAACACTCACAGGCAAATCGAGGCGAATGTCATTGGCCACGGAGCGATTTCTAACCTGACGGTCGTGCTCTGCAGCCAAAGCCCTTTTTTCCTGGTCTTGTGCTGTTTTGGAACCAGTAGGCCAATAATGCTCTCTTGCCATGCAACCCCCTTCGAATGGCACCAAAACCGCCTGGAAAATAAAAGCCCACACGATAAATTACAATAATTAACTCAACTCAATATTGTGAGGTGTAAATCAACTTTTCTAGCATATTTTGCATCTTCATACTTATTATTACACACACACGACATGGGTAATAGTTAGTCACATTCGTCCTTATCAAGCGAAATATTATGTAGACCCTCTCGCGACAGAGGAAAAGGAAAGAGTCGAAAGTGCGCAGAAAGAGACCACCACCAAGTCATAACTCAAAGTCAGGAGAAACAGGGGTAGAGGACGGAAATGTCGTCCAACAAATCAAGTAATTTAGTGCTTGCTCAACAGACAAAAAAATATATAACATCGCCTGTAGCAAAAGTAGCAAGTATTAAACTTGAGAAAAATAGTTTTGTTAATATTAATAGTTCCTCATATACACGCCTACTAAAAATGCATTTAAGTCGAGCCTCGTTGTCGACGACATGTAACACAAAAAGTTAAGAAAATTATTCGCCGTCACTGAGAGCAGCCTCTCCTCGCTTGTTCTTCGACTCGACTCGACACAACACACGCTCACTCAACTCACTCATTCGCGAGCAAAAAGAAGGAAAATGTCTTGTACTCGTCTACAAAGGAAATCAAGCTGTTTCCTTGAAACAAATCACCATCTTTGTCGTAGTAAGTAACACACAAGAGAAGAGAACAGGCACCTTCGGAGAATACATATTTGGTCTGTTTCCTCCTCTCCTACTTGAGATGAATTGCTGAAATATGCAAATTTTTCTTAACTGAATATGACAAGCCTTTGGGCAATACTTACGTTGTAGAAAAGTTCGAAGGAACCACTGTCGTACCAGTGTTATGGTTAACTTCCATTATTTTTCTTGGACTAAGCAATTCACATTTAGCCTGACTTCCTTTTTGTCACCCTCATTCCGAATTAACAATACATTCTGGGTATCAACGTATTCTAAACCAATGTTAAACAGTGACGGTTCAAATATGAGGAATTTAATGGGATTGACAGGGCTGTAAAATGAGAAAATTCGTCAAATTGGAAGAAGCCCACAATCAAATATCCAAAATATTATTCCAAACGAAGATGATATGATACACATCAAGAAAGAGAAAGTTAACCATTTGCACAAAATCGTGTGTAATGGAAACTTGGACTACTTACATGTAAGTATGAAACTGTCAGTTGGACATTTTATTTCTTCTGACAGTTACAAATAAATTTAGTACTTTCCTTAATTTTGTTTTGGGAATCAAGAAACGACCGTCGTCCTTCTGTTCAAACACTCAACCATGCACATATTTATATCCCTACATGCTTACGCTAACACCTATATGACGTTATGCAAATAATGTAGTTAGTGCACGTCAAAATTGGAGGAGAAAAGTTAAGAAAGTAAAGGTAGAAAATGTCTGACAGGAAAGCAATAAACATGTAGGTATGCATTTTTTCCCGGAGTGAACGTTGCCTGAAAAACAAGACAATTTCCTTCTTTCACCGGAGGAGGAAAAGATCATTCAGGAGTGATAATAATTCATTCGTTCCTCAGAGCAGTAAAGCCATTATCCTTTACTGCTTTCACCGTTTTCCGTCAACATGTCCAATTCTAATGGACGCTACTAGGCTTTCTTTTTCATGTGCGTTGTTTCTCTTCTCATCCTCACGATGATCCCATCACGCCACTCAAAAATTCTCATACTCCAAAAAACAGCTTTTACCTCGATGCATTTTTATTTATCATTCAACTACTACTACTGCGCGACTACCGATACTAGTGAAATTACGTGGGCTCTTTTTCTTCCTCGACAGTTAAACTTTTACTGTCGCCCGTAAAAGCGCATCTATAGTTAAAGCCATAAAGAGAAAGTGAGGGCCATATAGATTTGCTCTTTCTTTTGTGCAAAAGAGAAAGTGTGCGGCTTAACCTCTTCCTTTCGCCAGCTTTACTGTTTCAGAAAATAAAGCGCATAAAAATGAATAATATGACGGATTCTATTTACGAGCCTTCCCATTTCTATCGTATGCTTTTCATCATCAAAACCAATGAAATTGCTGGATGAGACAAAAGATAGAAAATTTGAGAGGCGTAGTTTAAGTGTGGCAACCATCATCATCATCATCGCCCCTTCATTCTCAATCCCATTTTCTCTGGGGAATGTTAATTTAAAGGAAAAGAAACAACAAGAAGCAACTGACCCTCAATAATAACAAAAAAAGGGAGAGAGTGTTGTCGTTGTCATATTAAAATATTTCAAAGCATATTTTTCCATCATTTCTTTGAGGACATGTCTTGAGCACGTCTGTTTGCTCATGTCTTAGAGCTAAAAGGAGTGAGAGTGGGAAAGGAGTATTTTTGTTCAGAGAGAAGCAAAAGCAAGCACATAAAAATGTGA